>JALPQI010001541.1:0-128243 GCA_025490895.1 Thaumatotibia leucotreta
TGAGCACAAAAAATGTCATTTAATTGCAATTGTACGATTGACCAAAAGTTTATTCAAAGAATATGCTTCAATATTTTTACGCTAGCAAATACTCACATTAAGCAAATTTTTTTTTCAATTAGTACAGTCAAGTGCAAAAATAAGTATCGAAAGAATCCGTTCATAAATATGTTACGACGTTCTTATTACACAGAATTAGAGCGCACTGGGACATATTTTTGAACGTTTTTGTATACCCCTTATTTTGTCTTCGACTGTACTTTAATTAGATGTGTGAGAAATCATTCACCTCATTTCTGGTGAAACTACCAAATGACCAAGATTATTCAAAAGTACATACCAATTCTATCTTCATATCTGCGAACAGCGGCCTCCCAAGCGTCGCAGCCTTCCCGCGATATATCTAAGCAGTCCACCTCCTTCACGTTTTCATACGCCAGGTTAACTTCGGCGATAGCGTTGGCGTCAGCGGCGTCCATGGGTAAAGAGAGGGGCGCCGCCGGTTCGCCAGCCGCCGGGTCCGCTGCTACGTTCGCGCGGGGGCGGAGCACCTGCGATAGAAAAGGGAATCAGAGTGGAACCACTAAATGAGAAAAATCAACTCTAAACAAGACATTTGGAGTGATCATTTTGAAGAATTGACAAATATAATGATGTCGCTATAATATAATGTCGCTGGTGATTATTATTATTATTATTGATATGTTGGGCCAATCTATGCCGCTTCGACCAATCGTTGATCTATTGTGGCGGCCCTTTGTATTTTAAAGGTTGTTACTTATTCCCGTTGAGTCCAGAAATTTCCAGATTCTTTGGGCTGTAATGCTGTGTACCTCATATGGTTGCAGTATGTGCCTACCTAGGTGGATACTTCTTTTATGCATTAATGGTCCGCAGGAGCAGAGGATATGCATCACAGTTTCTTCCTCTTCCTGGGTCGTGTTTTATAAAGCTACAATTTACAATTTCGATGTTTGCACGCACATATTGGCTAGAAAGAGAGGCAAACAACGAAATTGTAAATTGTAACTTTATAAAACGCGACCCTGGCAGAACCTGCATAGTGCTTCCTGTTTCTTACCCCTTAGAAACATGTGTTTGTTCAGTTTGCAGTGGCCGGTCAAAATTCTGACCACCGCACAAGTTTTGTATCTTTTGAGCCCTAGTAGCTCTGTAGTATTTTTGTTGTTGAACCCTTGTATCAGAGCTTTAGAGTGTGTGTTTCCTTTGACGGCCTTCCACTCTCTGATGGCTCTCATTTTTTTCAGATTGTTAATCAGCGAATAAGCCTGTTGTTTGGCGGTTCCACAGAACGGTTCTGGTCCGATCAGGGGAGTGTCGCTGGTGATTAGTTTCACAATACCATTGGCTAAATTCGCTGTGATTGACGGAAGATCGTCTGGTGTAATTGAGAGCTCACTGAGCCGGTAACTCGGAGGAGGCGGGTTCAGTCCCGTGACAACCAGAGTCTATCGCAGTTATTTTTTTCTATGGTAAGCACATCTGTTACAATATTGTGAGATATAATGATATTTCTTAAGTGTAAAAGTTGATCACATCACCTATAGGGACCGTACTTGTGAGGCGATTTGGATAAGTATGATTGTCAAACCAAAAAAAGTGATACCCCCAAAAGCAGTGCAATCATTATCAGAAATTTAGGTACGGGTAGAGGTACCCGTACCTAAATTTCTGATTATGACAACTTATCTCTTCTCAAATTTATTATTGGTAAATTTTTGGAAGAGCATTGCTTCTTCGCGTTATCATCTTGGGCCGCCAGGATTGCTAGGGACAGTCAGCCAGGATACCATTTTCCATGGGATGCCTGCTTCCATCTAATGCTTGTTTATGTTCCGATATAATTCCACTCACCCGAAGCATGACGGTCCGCAGCTGCTCGTGGTGACGGCGGAACCGTCGCATGTGCTCCATGCGAGCTTGGAGCCGCTTGTGCGAGGGAGACACGCGCCACACCATCTTGAGGTGCTCGTTTCGCTTCTTCTTTAATACCAATACCAAGTCTAGCATGATAAAAATGTCGCAACTGCTCTTTCCCTCTAGTTATAATCGCGGGACGAACAATCCGAGTGTTTAAAACGATCCTATGGGTCTTTACGCCTCGCTTATCATCATGCGCCGCCAGGATTGCTAGGGACAGCCAGCCAGACTTCCGTTTTCCTTGGGGATTATAATACAATGCCTGTTTAGAGTGTTCAGGTACATAATTCCACTCACCCGAAGCATGACGGTCCGCTCATCTCGCTTCTTCTTTAATACCAATACTAAGTCTAGCATGATTTAAAAATGTCGCAACTGCTCCTTCCCTCTAGTTATAATCGCGGGACGAACAATCCGAGTGTTTAAAACGATCCTATGGGTCTTTACGCCTCGCTTATCATCATGCGCTGCCAGGATTGCTAGGGACGGTCAGCCAGCAGTGTTATTCACTAAGGAAACCGCCTTGCTGTCAGCGCTGTGTCAGTGCTGCGGCAGCGTCGAGCCTAAAAATGGTATTCACTAATGTACAGTCGGGGAATTTAAATTCCTACCCACCTAAGGATCAATATCGTATAGCAAACAGTCATCATAAGAGCTATCTACTAAGCACAACGTTACTTTGACATAATTATCAGACGCATTCGTTTGTGTTACTAGGCAAACTGATATGAATAAGAACGTTGACATGGGGAACTGTAAAACGTCAAGGCACTGCTAAAAATGGATGACAGTAATCGAAAATCTAACAAAATATATTTCTATCGCTTTCAGTCTTGCTATATTTGAATGAATCGGGAACTCGGAATCAAAGTTTAAATTTTTGATTGTCGACGAATCCAGACACTGGTCTACTACCGCGAACTACGAAATTCGTAAATATCGATCATTTTTCTCTGTCACTCTAACGAAGGCGTCATTAGAGAGTGAGAGACAAATTCTCGAAATTTGCGGATTTCAAAGTTCGCGGTAGGGCCGCTGGTGCCGATATATCCCTTAGGTGCATACAGTATCAAAAACGATACGACCGAAATGACACATGTCGAAATAAGTAATCAATTGCGACTGTCACACTGAGCAACAGAGTTCTAATTGGCATCGATTGTTTACATAAGTAATTTCAGAAATAGAATGTGTGATACCATATGCACCTAAGGGATATAGGCTGAAAGCAAAATGTTTCTGTCGATAAACTAACATAATTGACTAAAGTGTTAAATCAATAAAAGCATAACGGACGTTCTTTATTCATAACATATATTATTCATAACAAGAACACTATTTTATCTCATTCAATCTTATTTAATCAATCACTTGACCAGGGTGTTTATTAAAAAAAATAAGTTTTCAACGCAACAAATTAACACAATAGTCATAAAAAATTCAATTAAAAACACGTGTATCCACCAAGATCGCGAATGACCACGCCACAAATGTAATCTTCCGGTTTGAGACCTGGAAAATGCTGTAGATGTCTAGTCAAGATTTAATTACTGACGGGCGAAGTGATGTCGCGCTGCTTTATGAGCCTCGGCCAATGCAATTTTTTTCGCAGGCCGCCTGTGATGAAAATCCATTGCATGTAGGCAATTCCTTATTGTTCTAGGGTGAACGTCAAACATTTCTGCAAACCGTCCTGTTGTCGTAGAGCCATCCAAATTATATTGACGTCGCATTAATCGGCGTTGGTCTTCGGCTAATGCTAGCGGGCGATGGTTATTTTGCCTTTGATCAATAAGGTTTCCTTCAGCATTGTATCGCCGTACCCAACGGCGAGCAGTGTTCCTAATCACATTTAACCAACGTGTTATTTCATGAATTCCTACTCCTTCCTGGTGTAACTCTAACATTTGCGCTCACAATAATTTCGCTTTTGAAAATTATTTCACAATTTTCTCGACTGACACTGACAGCATCTGCCATGTGTTTAAGTAATAATTTATTAGAAAAGTAAATAACTTCGTAAAGAGGTTCTATGTGACGTGCAGTGACACTGACAAATAATGGGTATTGACACATCAATACTAAAATTAAAATTTCGACCTTAATGCATCGTGAATGCCTAACAACATTTCTACGAAATGGGTAGGAAATTAAATTCCCTGACTGTACTTTAAACGACACTAGTGCTCGGCGACGAATGCGGCGTGAGCTGGAACTACATTGCGTCGAAAGTTTGACGTTTAATGTATGAACTTCGTATTCTCTAACGAAAAACAGCGACGAACTCGCCCACAAGCTCGCTCACAGCCTCGATTCCTAATGTCAAATTAAACAGCTAGGATTTTAGACAAGGCTGTCTCGACATCGAGCTCGTTGACGAACGCAGCGTCGAATGTGTCAATAAGAGAATAGCATAGCAGGCTACCATTTTCCATGGGAGTTCTAATGTAATGCCTTAGTGTTCAGATATAATTCCACTCACCCGAAGCATGACGGTCCGCAACTGTTCGTGGTGACGGCGGAACCGTCGCATGTGCTCCATGCGAGCTTGGAGCCGCATGTGAGAGGGAGACACGCGCCACACCATCTTGAGGTGCTCATCTCGCTTCTTTTTTAATACCAATACTAAGTCTAGCACGATAATAATGTCGCAACTGCTTCTTCCCTCTAGTTATAATCGCGGGACGAACAATCCGAGTGTTTAAAACGATCCTATGGGTCTTTACGCCTCGCTTATTATCATGCGCCGCCAGGATTGCTAGGGACAGCCAGCCAGGCTTCCGTTTCCCTTGGGGATTCTACGAGCCCCGATGCAGTAGAGTTCGTCTAGTTCGAAACAATTTTTACAAATTTTTGAATATTTTAAAAATGATCACATTATGATAATGATATGTACCATGTCGTCTTTAATATTAATGGCGTTCTTTACATTCATTGATTATTTACAAAATTAAAAATTGTGGAAAAAATTTAAAAAAATACCTCTCGTAAAATAGTTTTTTTTTTATTCTAATTTATTAAGTCCAAATATATTATACTCAAAGAAACTACTTTAGTACTACTATTGAATAGTGAAGGTTTTGTCTCTAAACCTTTTCCCCCGGATGAACGGGATAATCTCGAAAAACTGTCTAACTGGACGAGAACATATGCATCGGGGCTCGTAATCCAATACCTGTTTAGAGTGTTCAGGTACATAATTCCACTCACCCGAAGCATGACGGTCCGCAGCTGTTCGTGGTGACGGCGGAACCGTCGCATGTGCTCCATGCGAGCTTGGAGCCGCTTGTGCGAGGGAGACACGCGCCACACCATCTTGAGGTGCTCGTCTCGCTTCTTCTTTAATACCAATACCAAGTCTAGCATGATAATAATGTCGCAACTGTTCCTTCCCTCTAGTTATAATCGCGGACAATCCGAGTGTTTAAAACGATCCTATGGGTCTTTACGCTTCGCTTATCATCATGCGCCGCCAGGATTGCTAGGGACAGTCAGCCAGGCTACCATTTTCCATGGGAGTTCTAATCTAATGCCTTAGTGTTCAGATATAGTTCCACTCACCCGAAGCATGGTGCTCGTCACGCTTCTTCTTTAATACCAATACTAAGTCTAGCATGATAAAAATGTCGCAACTGCTCTTTCCCTCTAGTTATAATCGCGGGACGAACATTCAGTGTTTAAAACGATCCTATGGGTCTTTACGCATCGCTTATCATCATGCGCCGCCAGGATTGCTAGGGACAGTTAGTCAGGCTTCCGTTTTCCTTGGGGATTTTAATCCAATGCCTGTTTAGAGTGTTCAGGTACATAATTCCACTCACCCGAAGCATGACGGTCCGCTCATCTCGCTTCTTCTTTAATACCAATACTAAGTCTAGCATGATTTAAAAATGTCGCAACTGCTCCTTCCCTCTAGTTATAATCGCGAGACGAACAATCCGAGTGTTTAAAACGATCCTATGGGTCTTTACGCCTCGCTTATCATCATGCCCGCCAGGATTGCTAGGGACAGTCAGCCAGGCTACCATTTTCCATGGGAGTTCTAATCCAATGCCTGTTTAGAGTGTTCAGGTACATAATTCCACTCACCCGAAGCATGACGGTCCGTAACTGTTCGTGGTGACGGCGGAACCGTCGCATGTGCTCCATGCGAGCTTGCAGCGACTTGTGAGAGGGAGACACGCGAAACACCATCTTGAGGTGCTCGTCTCGCTTCTTCTTTAATACTAATACCAAGTCTAGCATGATAATAATGTCGCAACTGCTCCTTCCCTCTAGTTATATTCGCGGAATGAACAATCCGAGTGTTTAAAACGATCCTATGGGTCTTTACGCCTCGCTTATCATCATGCGCCGCCAGGATAGCTAGGGACAGCCAGGACGTTCAAGCTTCCGTTTTCCTAGAGGATTCTAATCCAATGCCTGTCTAAAGTGTCCAGGTATACAACGTGTTACACGAGCCACTGAAAACTTTAAACGGGTTGATTTGGCAGGTTATACTGAACAACTTTTACTATGGAGCTAACCCAGAAATCTCAAAAAAAAATTGACTCTTTCATACAAAATGTCGTGATCGATCGGTCAAAATATATGAAAAAGACAATTTTTATTTTGATTCGTGATTGGCCCTATAGTAAAAGTTGTTCAGTATAGCCTACTAAATCACCCCCCGTTCAAGGTTTTCAGTGGCTCGAATAACACCCTGTATAATTCCACTTACCTGAAGCATGACGGTCCGCAGCTGTTCGTGGTGACGGCGGAACCGTCGCATGTGCTCCATGCGAGCTTGGAGCCGCTTGTGCGAGGGAGACACGCGCCACACCATCTTGGGGTGCTCATCTCGCTTCTTCTTTAATACCAATACTAAGTCTAGCATGATAAAAATATCGCAACTGCTCCTTCCCTCTAGTTATAATCGCGGGAAGAACAATCCGAGTGTTTAAAACGATCCTATGTGTCTTTACGCCTCGCTTATCATCATGCGCCGCCAAGATTGCTAGGGACGGTCAGCCAGGCTTCCGTTTTCCTTGGGGATTCTAATCCAATACCTGTTTAGAGTGTTCAGATATAATTCCACTCACCCGAAGCATGACGGTCCGCAGCTGTTCGTGGTGACGGCGGAACCGTCGCATGTGCTCCATGCGAGCTTGGAGCCGCTTGTGAGAGGGAGACACGCAAAACACCATCTTGAAGTGCTCGTCTCGCTTCTTTTTTAATACCAATACTAAGTCTAGCATGATAAAAAATGTCGCAACTGCTCTTTCCCTCTAGTTATAATCGCGGAACGAACAATCCGAGTGTTTAAAACGATCCTATGGGTCTTTACGCCTCGCTTATCATCATGTCCGCCAGGATTGCTAGGGACAGTTAGTCAGGCTTCCGTTTCCCTTGGGGATTTTAATCCAATGCCTGTTTAGTGTTCAGATATAATTACTACTACTTACTACTCAAATGCTCCTTCCCTCTAGTTATAATCGCGGGACGAACAATCCGAGTTTTTAAAACGATCCTATGGGTCTTTACGTCTCGCTTATCATCACGCGCCGCCAGGATTGCTAGGGACAGTTAGTCAGGCTTCCGTTTTCCTTGGGGATTTATCCAATGCCTGTTTAGAGTGTTCAGATATAATTCCACTCACCCGAAGCATGACGGTCCGCAGCTGTTCGTGGTGACGGCGGAACCGTCGCATGTGCTCCATGCGAGCTTGGAGCCACTTGTGAGAGGGAGACACGCGAAACACCATCTTGAGGTGCTCGTCGCGCTTCTTCTTCAATACCAATACTAAGTCTAGCATGATAAAAAATGTCGCAACTGCACCTTCCCTCTAGTTATAATCGCGAGACGAACTATCCGAGTGTTTAAAACGATCCTATGGGTCTTTACGCCTCGCTTATCATCATGCGCCGCCAGGATTGCTAGGGACGGTCAGCCAGGCTTCCGTTTTCCTAGGGGATTCTAATCCAATGCCTGTTTAGAGTGTTCAGGTATATAATTCCACTCACCCGAAGCATGACGGTCCGTAACTGTTCGTGGTGACGGCGGAACCGTCGCATGTGCTCCATGCGAGCTTGCAGCCGCTTGTGCGAGGGAGACACGCGCCACACCATCTTGAGGTACTTGTCACGCTGCTTCTTTAATACCAATACCAAGTCTAGCATGATAATAATGTCGCAACTGCTCCTTCCCTCTAGTTATAAACGCGGGACGAACAATCCGAGTGTTTAAAACGATCCTATGGGTCTTTGCGCCTCGCTCATCATCATGCCCGCCAGGATTGCTAGGGACAGTCAGCCAGGCTTCCGTTTTCCTTGAGGATTCTAATCCAATGCATGTTTAGTGTTCAGATATAATTTCACTCACCCGAAGCATGACGGTTAAAAGCAGGATTGCTAGGGACGGTCAGCCAGGCTTCCGTTTTCCTCGGGGATTCTAATCCAATGCCTGTTTAGAGTGTTTAGGTACATAATTCCACTCACCCGAAGCATGACGGTCCGCAGCTGCTCGTGGTGACGGCGGAACCGTCGCATGTGCTCCATGCGAGCTTGGAGCCGCTTGTGCGAGGGAGACACGCGCCACACCATCTTGGGGTGCTCATCTCGCTTTTTCTTTAATACCAATACTAAGTCTAGCATGATAAAAAATGTCACAACTACACCTTCCCTGTAGTTATAATCGCGGGACGAACAATCCGAGTGTTTAAAACGATCCTATGGGTCTTTACGCCTCGCTTATCATTTTGCGCCGCCAGGATTGCTAGGGACAGCGAGGACGTTCAAGCTTCCGTTTTTCTAGAGGATTCTAATCCAATGCCTGTCTAAAGTGTCCAGGTATACAACGTGTTACACGAGCCACTGAAAACCTTAAACGGGGTGATTTGGTAGGTTATACTGAACTTTTACAATGGAGATAGCCCCGAAATCTCAAAAAAAATTTACTCTTTCATACAAAATGTCGTGATCGATCGGTCAAAATCTATTAAAAAGACATTTTTTTTCTGATTCGTGATCTGCCACATAGTAAAAGTTGTTCAGTATAGCCTACTAAATCACCCTGTTCAAGGTTTTCAGTTGCTCGAGTAACATCCTGTATAATTCCACTCACCCGAAGCATGACGGTCCGCAGCTGTTCGTGGTGACGGCGGAACCGTCGCATGTGCTCCATGCGAGCTTGCAGCCGCTTGTGCGAGGGAGACACGCGCCACACCATCTTGAGGTGCTCGTCACGCTTCTTTTTTAATACTAATACCAAGTCTAGCATGATAATAATGTCGCAACTACACCTTCCCTCTAGTTATATTCGCGGAACGAACAATCCGAGTGTTTAAAACGATCCTATGGGTCTTTACGCCTCGCTTATCATAATGCGCCGCCAGGATTGCTAGGGACGGTCAGCCAGGCTACCATTTTCCATAGGAGTTCTAATCTAATGCCTTAGTGTTCAGATATAGTTCCACTCACCCGAAGCATGGTGCTCGTCACGCTTCTTCTTTAATACCAATACTAAGTCTAGCATGATAAAAAATGTCACAACTACACCTTCCCTGTAGTTATAATCGCGGGACGAACAATCCGAGTGTTTAAAACGATCCTAACGGTCTTTATGCCTCGCTCATCATCATGCCCGCCAGGATTGCTAGGGACAGCCAGCCAGGCTTCCGTTTTCCTTGGGGATTCTAATCCAATGCCTGTTTAGAGTGTTCAGATATAATTCCACTCACCCGAAGCATGACGGTCCGCAGCTGTTCGTGGTGACGGCGGAACCGTCGCATATGCTCCATGCGAGCTTGGAGCCGCTTGTGCGAGGGAGACACGCGCCACACCATCTTGAGGTGCTCGTCGCGCTTCTTCTTTACGATGTCGCTGTTGGGTTTAAGTTTGTATCAGTTCTATTTAACCCTTTAATGGTTATTGGCAACATATTTGCCGTAATATAAAAAACAAAACACAATTAATTTAGAAACACTAAGGTTCGAAATTTAATGCTTTAACACAGCTGTCAAAGGGTTAAAATTTCAATTTGAAATCTTAAGATCTGGCTAAGTCTAAGATGGAGCGAGAGACGAATCTTAATTCCCGCTATCACTGCAAAATTGTAAGTATGATTTTAAGGATCACGCCGTAAGACGCGTTGTAAGTATGATTATGATTACATAGGATTGGTTTCAATGCCAAACTCTAATTTAGTTTAATATCAACAAGTAACACTTGTAGAGGACACTTACAGCTTATAAAAAAAAAATTGCCAAACACAAGAATTATGCTTCTCTGATATAATCTGGCAAAATTGAAAAATAACGTTCAACGCTTATGAATCTAAATACCAATTATTCAAAGACCTCATACGAATAAACGACGTCTTTTGTATATTGTATTTGAATGCGAATGTATTTTTGACGGTAATTTTAAATAGCTATCAATCGATTTTCATTGAGTTTCTTACTGGTTCTTCTCAGGTCAGGTTTAGAACCGGTAGTAGTTTTTATCCTCGCTATTGTGTCAGATGATTCAAAAATGCTTACTAATAGGCTTACTTGAATAAATAATCGTTTTTTTTTTATTTGAAATGGGCTTACTCATGGCCACAGACCAGCCGAGGGCAGAGACGCGGCCTACGATGGGGTGAGTTCGCCCAGATGCCCATTTACCCTTGACTTGAAGGTTGACGGGTTATATGATCTCAGAAATAGATTGATTTGATTTGTAGCTTATAAACTCACCGTAAAAGCCCCTGAAGCTTCTCATACTCGTCGTCCCAGCAGGAGAAGACTTCGAAGCACTGCGTCATGACGCGCTCGAAGTCCTCAAACGGGATATGCATGAGACGTCGCGTGCCCAGCACCTGCGAAAAACACGAATGCGGTGGTAAATAAATAAAACACCCAAGAAATAAAACCATGAAAACGGATAAACTCGTGTATATTAACTAACTTTAACTTCATTCCGACGTTTCGAACACTTTACAGGGTTCGTGGTCTGCGGATGATCAGTCATAGTTTTATTTCATGTGTAATCCTCGAAGTAACCGAAGAAAATATTAAAACACCCAAGATGTCGTCATACTGACTCGAGCGCTTGTGGTCGAGCGGTAACGCACGGCTGCTACACAGCGGTCGTGAGTTTCAAACCAACGAATTTTTCGAAAAATCTATGTACGAAATATCATTTGATATTCACAAGTGCTATACGGTGAAGGAAAACATCGTGAGGAAACCTGCGTACATCTGCGAAGATATTCGAGGGTGTGTGTGAAGCTCTAAACAAGTACTGGGCCGGCGTTGGGACCACGTAAAATAGGCACGTTTGCGAGTCCCAACGTTTAACGTTCAACAAAGTTAGAGTTGCGGAAAAATTGCCAGAAAACAACAACAAGGGGTAGAACGGGGCCATAACGGGGACTCTATAAATCCCAGTTAAAGCAATATTTCTGCGACAAACGCGCCAAATCTTTACACGATACAAAATCATCTACTCAAATTAAGCACAACAAGTAACTGCTAACTGACAGAACTTTTGAACACTTTTTATAACTTTATCTTCTCTAGGTATGTTTTAAAACTGACAGCGTTGTTATATTTAAGCGATTATCCCGCTTTTTGTTTCAGGAACTATTTCTAGCGTCTGACCTGCTACCGCGAACACCTAAATGCATTCAGGAGATTTGTCTCTGTCACTCATAATGACGCCTTCACAATGACGGTATTAGTTTCAGAGAAAATCTGATGAAAATCCCCGAAATTTGCGAACTTCGGTGTTCGCGGTAGCAGGCTTTGAACAAAATTGTACCATGCATTCCCATGACATTTATTTTCTTACCTTCAGCAGCTGTTGACCGAGATCCCGAGAGATGGCTTCTACGAGCCTCAATCCACGCTGGATGGGATACTTTGTTGAGCGGATCTTGCGGAGGTGCGAGAAGATTTGTTGCACCGCCAACCTATGAATTATATTAATTGTTTTACGTGTAAAAATATACTAGCAAGCCGCTAAGTATTTGTCCCTTTCGGTCTTATACACATATTGATAAGGTCGGAAGGAACAAAGAATACTTAGCGGCTTGCTAAGTTAGGAGACGGTTATGAATAAAGAGATAAGACATTAGCGTAGTTATGTCGTGCTACGTTTCGGAAAATTAACCGGTAATATTGTTTAAGCTGTTCAAGAAAAATCTTTAATCAGTGGAAGAAAGTGTGCAACAAAAAAGTAACGCATTGGAGGTCTTTGTACAAGACTGTTTTGATTTGAATTACACAGACCCGATTGCAGATAATTATGGTACACCATAAATCGCTCGTCTTATTTCTAGTTATCCAGGGTCAAAATCACCTTCTTGCAATACCTTTTCATTTTTGAGTTTAAAGACTAAAGAATGATACAGCAAAACTTCTATATTGGTATCTTTAGCGGCTTGAGATTGGTTACTTTGGTATGTCCTAAATTTCCCATCATGATGGTCTGTTTACGCAAGAGATAATAACGCTAATGCAGTACTAGTAAATGCCCAGAGCTTCCTCTATTTGGTCTGGTTAATTCGGCGCCTCCTCGATAGGTATAGGTAACTTGTCACAGTTGACGATTTCTTTGTTCAATGGTCCGGGTAATTTGGACGTTTCTCATTCAGCGCAATACTTTTACCACAGTGTAAAGAGTAACAGTGGACCGACGCCTTTGATGTTTGCGTAAATGCCGACACCGCACAAGGTTACTGTATTTGCCTAGGGTTGTCACAGACTTTACACAACTGCTCAAAAAAGGAGGGTAATTAACGGCCTCCGTAGCCTAGTTGATAGCGACTATGCCTACGAAGCTGGAGGTCCTGGGTTCGAATCCCAATAAGGCAAATATTTGTGTGATGAACGTAAACATATTTGTTCCTGAGTTATGGTTGTTTTCTATGTAATATGTATGTATTTATCTATATAAGTTCGTATATCATCGCCTAGTACCCAATAGTACAAGCTTTGCTTAGTTTGGGGCTAGGACGATCTGTGTAAGATGTCCTCAAATATTTATTTATTTAACGTTTTTAGGTTTCATGTTAGCACGTATGTACGTTTCGTTACAATTTTCCCATCGTCCCAAGTGACGCTGGTTATTATATAACCACTTTAAAGACACGCGTCAGCCCTGAAAGTCATGTCCCCAGCTACTAACAATGGCGACGTATGCAGCTTGGGCCCTCCCCACCCGCCCCGCGCCCCGCACACCCCGCACGATTGCTCTGTCGAGACGGCTTCGTCGAATGACTGTATTGGTTTTTAGACTGTGCTTTTACATTGGTAACCTTGAGCAAGCCTAGAATCCTACCCTTACCACCCTATCCTTGATGGGTAATAGTAGATAATTCCGGACATGCTTCTCCGCGAACGAATAAAAGAGTGACAGTAAGAGAAAACTACTGAGCGATTGGGATCTTGGCTGGTTCTGTAGCCCGATGGTCTTAAAACTGTCCTCTTCCTAATATTTCGGAGCCAATACATCTAGTGTCTACCGTTTTTACCACCACCATGATAGTCTGCAGGATAGAATATCAATCATACAGTAGACCTGAGTCCACCTCAGTTTCTTACTGGTTCTTCTCAGGAACGGTGTAGGGTTTGAACCAGTAGTAGATTTTTTTCTCTCTCTTGATAATGTCAGACGATTCGAAAATGCTTATTAATAAGCTTACTTGAATAAAGAATAGTTAGACTTTGACTTTGACCATGTCGAAGGTAGGCGACCTTTTTTTCTTTTCGGTCCGGATAAATTTGACGCTTCTCATTCAGCGCAATACTTCTACATTGGTGACTTTGGGAATCTAGTGTGAACAGATGGGTACCTGATCCTTTCCAGCTCGGTGGCGCTGAGCAGGTCGTTGATGGGGAAGTCCTTCATGAGCGGGTTGTAGTCGGAGACGGTGGCCAGCGCCTGCTTGAGCCCCGTGTCAGTGTCGAACGACACCGTGGCGTGGAAGCGCTTGTATTCCATCAGGGTCAGAGGCATCTGCCAGTGTCTCTTCATTATTGAAGGCACTTAGGTTCACGCATTATTCCTTGTCAAGCTCCAATCTGAAGACACTCTACGGTCTTAATAATCCACTCCCTGATGTTTCCTGAGTCTACCTGCTTCTCCTATCATGCATACATTTTTCATCTCAATGGTCAACTGTAGAAAATTCCACTCACTCTATAGTCACTCTATAGTCTTAATTCTCCACTCCCTGATGTTTCCAGAGTCTACCTGCTTCTCCTATCATGCATACATTTTTCATCTCAATGGTCAACTGTAGAAAATTCCGCTCATGCTGATGGGTAACCATATCAGAGGTAGACGACTTTCCTCTGTTTGATGGTCAGGACCTCGTAATAAATTCGTAACTTTTGATAGGTTTGAGCCTAAAAGTGTTTATGGACTACCTGGATACATTTCCCACCATGAAAGTCTGCAGGATGGAATACCGATTGTAGAACATGTCCAGGGTAGGTAGCCGACTTTTGATCTTTTCGATGGTCAGGGTAAATTTGACGCTTCTCATTCAGCGCAATACTTCTACATCGGTGACCTGGGTAGGAATCGAGTGTGAACAGATGGGTACCTGATCCTTTCCAGCTCGGTGGCGCTGAGCAGGTCGTTGATAGGGAAGTCCTTCATGAGCGGGTTGTAGTCGGAGACGGTGGCCAGCGCCTGCTTGAGCCCCGTGTCAGTGTCGAACGACACCGTGGCGTGGAAGCGCTTGCCGTACTTCAGGATTTCCAGGGTTAGGGCCACCTGGAAATGTTACCAGGTTAGTATGAAGTAGGGATGGAATGTGTTGTGTGGCTTACACAACTCATTTTGAATATTAAAGGCCACTGGTACAGCCAAGTGCAAAAATATGTATCAAAGAATCCTCTTATATGTTACAACATTCTTATTACAGAGAATAAAAGTGCACTGGGACATATTTTTGAGCGTATTTATATACACCTTATTCTGCCTTTGACTGTACTAAACTTTTTGGTCAGCGTTACAGATATACCCCCTTATTCATAAACGTTCTGGTTTAGAAAGCCGATAAGTATTGCTTGTCCCTTTTGGTCTTGAGGAAATTGTAATAAGATGGAAGCAGACATCTTGGTACTTGCTAAGTTAGGAGACATTTATGAATAAGGGGGATAATAGCACCAGAATTAATTAATAGCAACAAGTGGAGTCCCAAAAAAGTCTCATAGCAATTATTGTTCTTGTATTTGGAAGTTTGTCTAAGTACGAGTATATATGATTGATTTCTACAATGTCTTAAAATATTTAAACTGAAGTGACCTGAAAAAGATTGCAATTTTATGTTATGCCTAATCTGTTTCATGGTTCAGCCAAACTTTTTTCGACATACCTCAATGCTTTCTCTCTTTTCCTGGATTCGATGAAGAGCTCTCTCCAGGTTGAGCCAAAAGGAGATCTCTTGCAGCGCTGTCCCGTTGGAGGGATCGCGGTCCAACTTGGTGACCTAATGCAGAAATTCATGTAAAAATCATAATTTTTAAGTAGGTATAGGTACCTAATATCTAAGGTCAGTTGGGGTAAGATGAAACGGTTTTTTTAATGGGATAAGACAAAATGTTACTAGCTGACGCTGTGCCAGAGGGACGACTTTTTCTTTCCCTATTCTGAAAACAGTTCCATCTTACCATAACTTACCGTATACAAAAAAAATCAAAAATTCAGTCAAGGGCAATATTCCGATTGATGAATAAAAGTATACATTGCCACCATCATAGTAGTATAAATATTATTTTTTTAGTTTTTGGCCCTTACGTACGACCACCCCATCATGGAAACAGTCAGATTAACATACATAATTATGTTTTAAAAAATACGTAAGACATGTATGCTATCAATATCTGACCCGCTCGAGTATGTCTATGCAACTGTTTCTTTTTAAATTTTTGAAAATTTATAGCTGCTCCCCTCCACCGATAGAAGTGTGTATACTATATGATATTTTTTCTTTTCTTATTATCTGAGCTTCGCAATCCAATAGGTCTCTTTGACGCTCGAGTAAATCCCGATTTAGCATCCTGGGCGCCCCTACTATAGTGCATACATAAAAAAGACAGACACACTATAGTACCAATCAACACATTTTGAAAGACAATTAAAATGCTTTTATACAACAGAAACTAGTGTAAAACTTATTTACCTTTTGTATTTCCTTGATCCAGCGATTAACGCCGTTTTGGAGTTGGTTAAGGAAAGTGGAGTCTTCCACTTTGTCACCGAAATCGGCCACGCGAGGTTTACGCCCTTCGTCCGCCGCCCTAAACCAAGGCAAGACATTCATGTATTTTCCCTCTGCCATTCGCGAATATTCTCGCATTTCATATAATTTGTTCCAGTACCAATATCAATGATTTGCAAAATCAAATTGGAAATTGACATAGAGTTTCGCATTAGAAGGTAAATGCCCATAATCGCCACGCTGGGCAAGCGGATTGGCGATCGCAGTAATGTGTCCACTATGTTGACGCTGCTGCCCATCATCAATATTTTATCAAATAATGGTTAGTGACACTTCAATCCCTTAGTCGGCTCTTACGATACCCGCAAGAGGAGTTGGGGTGGTAACAATTAATGTATTCTTACTGCCGTCACCACACGGCAACGGCACGGTTTTTCCCTTGGAATATAGAACCCTAACAATAGATTGAACGCAAGCATCCTCCTGATCAAGGATTTAATTTTAAAAAAACCTACCTTCAATCTATAACATCATCTTAGCTGCATAGTTAAAATTTGCAATGCAATTTGCAATAAACTATGAACTACTGCCAGACTCAAAGCAAAGGGTATACCCATAACTTGTACAATTTCCAATATCCCAGACAATCATCATCAAAACAAGTACCTTTTAATGACAGCAGCGACAAGGGGATGCACTGGGAGGGTGATCTCCGGAATGTCAATGTTCTGCTGCAGATGCAGCAGGCCCATTTCCAGTTCAGCTATCTTTTTCTCGACAGATGGCGCCATTTTGTCTCCGTCTCTGTAGAAAATGGGAAAAAATTAGGGTGTTAGTTGTGTAATGTATGAAATCAATAAATGGAAATACAATATATATACATAAAGTAAAATAAAACATTCAGTTTGAATATGAATGACTTCTTCTATACTAAATCAGAACTTAATAGTATTATTCTACACTTAGAAATAAGTCACAGGAAATCAAAATAATATAAATATACACAACTAAATCCTGATTTAGTTTTAAATTAAGTGTCAAGGTAATGCAGGACCCTATAAAAAATAATATCAATGAACTTTACCATTGATGTCATAATGACCATGTTTCTTTTCAATCCTTTTAGACAGTGAATACTTTTACAAATACAAGACAAAATAATATAATATTGGATTCTAATAAGCTCTGGGATACTGGATTCTCGTTGGTGAGTAGAGCTTATTAGATTACGTGTTTCATAACAGCATTATTTTTAAAAATATTCTCTAAATATTATATTTTAAAGACAAAAAGGTCTTAATCACGTAAACTTACATTTAATTTTATCATACAGTTTTGGGTACATGACGTTACACCCATAGGTGCAGGTAGACCACGGATGTAATGTCATGCCCTAAATGTCAGGATAAAATTAAATGGTTTACGAGATTACCGTTTGTCATTAAAATATGAGTGATAATCGTGAAAGTTTAAATCAGTAAATTCTCTAAACATGTATTGAAGGAGTTATCTGTTATATTTCTACCTGTCAGCTCTTCCACTTTCTTTGACATAGCTCTTAAAGAACGGAGCCATGGTCTTGCTGATGAAGGCATGAAGGGTCTCATACGGCGAGCCATCAGACAGGTTGATGAGGCGAAGCTGGCTGTGGATGGACTTGTCAGCTTCGATGACGGCTCCTCGTTTGATGCACACAAATGCTGCCACTCGGGGTGAAGTGAAGTGTACCTATTTTTATAGCATGTTTTTAAAAGTCATTTAAATTTCATAACAGATTTTACCAGTAGTACTTTTTTATCAATAATTTTAAATTTTGGATTCATCTACCATTAACTATGAAGCTTTTGATTTTGTTGCTATTTTTAAACATAGTAAAAATGTTTAGTTATTTTTGCACATTTTTAATGCAGCTATAGAAAATTTATGTATTTTTCTACCTGTAGTAAATAATAAAGAAAATAAAATAAAAATAGTCTTCACTATTGAAGTTTTTTAATACTAATAATTATTTTATTTATCAGTTCCATCAGAAACTCCACTAACAACATTTAGAACATAATATTAACTGTAAATCAAATAGGTATTTAAAATTGATAGTCAAACTCTTTAATAATTTTACCTCAGTACTGATCTGGTAGGTAACAGCTTCTTTTTCTTCCTCACCCTCTGTAGGCTGCTCATTGTCATCTTCTGTACAAATAACAATATTAGAAATAATAATAACATCTCTCAAAGCTCACATATTTCTCTCTACCTCACAGGTAGATATTTCTCACTATCATCATTATTTGTCAACTGTATCATATTTTGATTCCAATTTGATAAAATCTTAAGTATTTTCTTCAATACTTTCAGTTGATACTGGTCAATTAAATGCATTTATAGTATGAGTGAAACCATATTACAGCGTTCCGATGAGCGCATCCATCAAACATGAGTAATGCAGATCAATTATAATAATAAAAAATATGCTAATAAGAATTTGACGGGCGGAACTTGCCTTTCGAGGAGAAACGTTGAACATACAGAGATGAAACCTGAGGGTCGGAAATGAATTTCCTAATGCAGTCTTG
Source organism: Thaumatotibia leucotreta (assembly GCA_025490895.1). Lineage (NCBI taxonomy): Eukaryota > Metazoa > Arthropoda > Insecta > Lepidoptera > Tortricidae > Thaumatotibia > Thaumatotibia leucotreta. The sequence goes on from JALPQI010001541.1 coordinate 18,711, forward strand.
GTTTACTTTATCCTCTAGAGAAGCGTTCAGCGCCGGTGGTACAATGTCGTCTTCAGGCAAAAGTACCGTTGCGGCTCGCCGCAGGTAATTTGCAAAGTCTTGGAAGTCGACCACGACGACATTCTGTGCCTCTGGGGTGTTCTCGCTCCCGTCGAGGGAGTCTCCCATTTTGGCTTAAATAATAATCTACTTTAAAATCAATAATTTAAACGTAATACACAATTTTTATTTCAGCTGTTCACTGTTCCTGCAGCTGCAAATTTGACAAGTGGGACATTTGAGACGGGGCAAGGAGGGGTCTCAGGAGGGAGGGGAAGAGCACAAAATGACGCATCCTACTAGTGTTGCTACAACCAAAAAAAACTTCAACCACAACGGTCCAGCGCCAAAGAGAATATAACACTATGTCCACCACGTCCACTATCTTTGGCAAATAAGCCCCAGTTAGACCGTCTGGGTCTGTCTGGGTCGCGTTTCATAAAGTTAGAGATAGTTCGCACGAACGCTTAAAAAGCGTCGCGTTATAACCTGACGTTGGCGGCCCGTTATGCTCAATTCGATTTAACGTCCAACGCCCAACGTCGAAAATCAAACAGTGCTCGATAAAAAAGCGCCGCGGTATAAAACCGCCATCGTGTGAATGAATGTAAGGTTTTGCATTTGTTTAATTTGAACGTTTTTTTAACGGCCGCTAAAAAAACGCTCGTGCGAACTAGCTCTTACAATTTACAGTTTTGCTGTATGCCTCTCTTTCTAGCCAATATGTGAGCGCGTTAGAGAGGGAAACAGCAAAATTGTAAAATCTAATTTTATAAAACGCGACTCTGATGTCTTACCGATTTTTTGATTTATTTTATGTTCCTTTATTTTCATAACTCTACAATTTATATATATAAATTAAATCTAACTAACCTCAGATTAGTTTCAGATCGATTCACCTAATTACGAACGTATCCTAACACATGTCAATGCAGTCAATGTCAAACAAATGCCATACGTCATAATATAATAATGTTCTCGTTTTCGATACCTCCTAGATTTTATTCAAATTAAATAAGTAAATATTCTTTATTGTAGTAACCAAAAATTTGAAATGGATTCAAGAATAAAATTTGAACAGTTTGTCAATTTGTCACATAAAACCATCAACGAAAAATGTTTAAAACCTATGGCTCACATCGACAACTTAGTAACACAGAACTTACAAGAGGCTCAGATAAATACTAGGTAAGATTGTACAGAATCATCTTTTTAGAGAAGCGCCAATATCATCTTGGTCTTTTATAATATTGCTAATTGCAATTAGGTTAGCACATTTATTTTGTTATCAACACATTATCTCTTTGGACTGGTCAAAGTGCACTGAAATTTATGAATAGACTATATTTCTTAAAGTTTATGATACTTGTTAATTACGGAATTAAACCATGTATTTTGTCAATAAAAATGTAGTTCATGCCTAGTCTTGAATTTTTGATGTGAGATCCATACTCCTCATTTCATTTATTAGATTGTTTTTTTTTCTTAGTTTTCTTTTTGGTGTTATGTCCATAATGCATATTTGTTTTCAAAGTATACTTACCAGGGATTGGAACTAGTTTTTTTTAAATCTCGAAATAGCTCAATAGTTTAAAATGTCTTACAGGTCCTCTTTATGTAGTACCCAATACTCTATTTTATGTAATAAACAACATTGTATTTTTTTATTACCAAAGAAATGATGTACTGAAGAACGAAAAAAAAAACAGTATCTGATCCCTGATACTTACTTCATGTTATCAAATGCGATTTTTATTTCCCACCTATACTATTTAGTGACATTGTTGTCTGTGTCATAGTTTTAGATGGCATTCAAAAAAATAACCATAACTGTCCATTTTTTTTTTCAGACCTGCAAAAACAAATGGACTATGGTGTTTCACTCTTCTGCCAACAGTGTTAATCCTGTACAGCCTATTGTATGAAGTGTCTCCTGCCTTCAAGCTAGCGGCTTGTGTGTCTGCTGGCCTTTTATTATACAATATATTATTTAATGTATTCATATCTATTTCAAGCTTAGTGTTAACTACTGGAACGGGAGGAGGTTGTTTGGTATCTGGTTTGATATCAAGTGTATTAGTGTACAATGTTGTCAAACAAGGTATTATATTTGTTGTATTGTTTCTTATAAAGTGTTAGAAGTAAAGATGTACTGTTTCTGGTAAATTCCCAATGTTAATATGGGGAAAGTTACTATTTGGGAATATTCTCTACACTGTGATGCAAAATTTACCAGAATCTGCACATCACTAGGTAGAACTATTTAGAATATCCAATCTCTCTCAGTGCTCTGATAAAATTGTTAAACTTTCAACTTATTTTTAATAAAATCAACCCATGTTGTCATAGAGATTATACTTTTCTTCCTTTTCAGATATGCCATTTGTCCTATTCTCCGCTCTACCGTCACCATTTATCTTCAGCATGTTGCTCCGCAGCTTACTGAGATACTCCAAAACATTCACTATTGGAGAGGCTGTGATTGTGGCACAAAGCATGGTGATCTCGGTCATTGTGATGGTCGCTCAAACTATGTATAATTTGGGAGACAAGAGTGCTGATGTGAAGCTTGTGAATGGTGTGGTTATTGTAAGTTATAGCCATTTTTACATACCTGTCTAACACATGTAATTCCACGATATGATGTATTATTCCCAGTAAATTCCCAATGTTGCTATGAGAAAAGTTACCATTTGTGAATATTCCTCATAGTACCTATAAATAATAAATAAATAAATATCTTTGGACATCTTACACAAATCGACCTAGTCCCAGTAAGCTCAATTAAGGCTTGTGATGTGGGTACCAGGCAACGATATATATAATAGATAGATACATATAGATACTTAAATACATAGACAGCCATGATCAAGGAACAAATATTTGCGATAAATAAATACACAAATAATGCCCTCGCCGGGATTCGAACCCGGAACCTCCAGCTTTGTAGGCAGGGTCACTACCAACTAGGCTACGGAGGCTGACAAAACCTATGTTGTGAAAGTTACCAGGAATGAAACATCCCTATACCCCAACCATTAATTTTAGATGTAAAGACAAGTGCGCCCCCTACTCGAGGGCATCACGGCGCGAGCGCACGCGAGTGTGAAGTCGATTCCGCAGCGCGTTCGCGTAAGCTCCACACTTGCGCGGCTTCGCGTTGCAATATACTCAGTAGGGCGCGACCTAAATGAATTTGAATAATCTAAGGATAATGCACTCTCAAAAAATTTTTCTAAGCAATGCAATTTGATATTTTCAGACAGTGTTATCAACAGTGGGATTAATTGTTACAGCACTTTACTTGCTGAAGAAGGACTCCAGGAATGTCAAATTGTTGACATACATCTTGATCGCAGCAGCAGGGTTTGCTGTTATACAACTGTATACATTACTTGGAATAACTTGTGTGCCTCAACTATTTGAATTTCTTTTTATGAATCCTATGAGAGTGAGTATTTTTTGTCATTTGATGTAAAGTTCTAAATCGCCCTAATGGTGTTAACGCTGTAGATGTTTAGGTTCGCAATTGTGCAACTGGATGCTCTTTTTATTCATCAAAATAATCTTCCTTTTCCTGAACCAAGACATCCTAATCAGTATAGTATATGGTCCTTTCCAGTGCCTTTTCTTTAAGACCCTGATACGACGTCTACTTTTTCTTTCACTTGGTCCATGTACGCCCTTCTCGGCCTTCCACTTTTCCTCTTCCCCTCTTATTTTTCCTTCTAATAATAATAATAATACTCCCCAAGGCCGATTCGGCCACGGTGACTGCTGTCGACTCCGTTGTTATCTCAGGGTCGCGTTTTATAAAGTTACAATTTACAATTTCGCTGTTTGCCTCTCTTTCTAGTCAATATGTGCGTGCGTTAGAGAGGCAAACAGCGAAATTGTAAATTGTAACTTTATAAAACGCGACCCTGGTGTGCTCGCATTTTTTAATTCGTCGTGTCGTATAAGCTGTCCCAGCATCTTCCCTCTGTTGGCGATGATTGACAACAGGCACCTCCTCACCTTTACCTGGTTGAGCACGTCCTCGTTGGTCACTTGCCATCCAGTAAGGGTGCTAAATTCCAATTACCGTCATTCATATTATATAACTAGGCTTGATATTGTTACGTTCGTGGGGTGGGTTTTCTATAGAAAATGTATAAATAAGCCACTATTTAAAACTGACACTTTAATTACTAATTAAAGGAACAAACAGTAAACTAAAACACTGATCACACACTTAACACTTCGCAAACTCGCAGTTAGAATCGCAGTTTTCGCTCTTGATGTTATCTCTTCGCTGTCTCAATTGAAACTACCCCCGGCCGGGTCATGCTGTGTATTTATACCAGCCACTCAAATCTACAAAGTACGAGAAGATTCGACTCTAGAAAGTTCCCGAGTTAGGTGCGCGAACATTCTAGAGTATCGCTGTCTCTTTCTACAGGTTTCTCTTTCACACCCGTCCAGAATGTTCTCTCTATAGCTGTCTCGTTCACATCTTTCCAGAACATTCTTTCGTGCTGTCTCTATCTAATAGTGCTTTCTCTTTCACTCCTATGGGAAATTTAGCTATATACCGATTTGTACTTGAGAGGCCCAAAAGGGGTCCTGAAAACGCCTGAAAACGGGTTTTCAGGTTATTGCGCCATCCGATAGAGGGTATCCTGAAACGGCCTGAAAACATGTTTCAGGCGCCTGAAAACGACGGTATCTGGGGTGAATATTTGATTTTGTAGTATGTGAAAGAGGACCTTCTGAAACGGCCTGAAAACGCATTTCAGCCTGCTGAAAATGCTTCTAACGTGTCTAAAATCATATTTGTAGTTTTTATCATGCCATCGGCGTAACACTACCCCCTCCTAAGACATGCTCGTCCCGAGCATCATTATTTCCGTGGTATTTGGCGAGCCGGTCAACGTGAACAATCTTGCATGGGCTTCGTAAATTCCTCCGTATCCGATACGTAACGTCATTGATCTTCGTAACCACTGTACGAGCTGCCATCCATGGTTTACCGTTGGATACTTTTTCCACAACTACACATCGACGCCCTCCCTGACTTGCTGTTCCTGGTAAACGCACTGGGACTCGAACCTGTGCCTTTGGTAGGAGAACAGGTCTTCTAGAGCAGTAAACATTCCCACTAATTCTTCCTTCCATTGGAACCTCATCAAATCTAGTTTTCAGGACTCCAACTTCCATGTCAATTTTATAACCATGGCACCTCATAAAATCTAGTCCAATAATACAGTCATCAATTATGTCGGCAACAATCACTTTGTGCCGATAAATGTGCTTGCCAATTCTTAAATCCACTCCTGTCTCTCCCTTGATGGGAACATACTGGCCAGTGGCTGTAAGCAGCTGTAGATGCGTCGGCTGGACTACATGACCTCGAGTCAGGTGTTTCAGAAGCCAATGATTAATCACCGTCCGAGAAGCTCCGGTGTCGATAGTAAGGTTACATGGTATTCCACCAATTTCTCCCTTGACGACCAGACTATTCCCGTCGTTGGCTTGTGAGATAACTACTGGGACATTTCGACCTCCAGCCAGCACTCGTCCCTTAGTCCTGGCTCTTACTCGTTTCCCTGCTGCGGCTCTGGTCGTACAGAGCCCTTATTCCTGGTCACAGGGGATTCATCTCGTTCTCTCCTGCTGCTTCTTTTCGGGCAACTAGTTTGTATATGGCCAAGTTCTCCACAATGGTAACATCGTGGCCCAAACTTCCGATGAGGTGCAATGCTTCTTTTCGGGCAACTAGTTTGTATATGGCCACGTTCTCCACAATGGTAACATCGTGGCCCAAACTTCCGATGAGGTGCAATCTTTCTTTTCGGGCAACTAGTTTGTATATGGCCACGTTCTCCACAATGGTAACATCGTGGCCCAAACTCCCGATGAGGCGCAATCGGCTCCCTGGCAGAAATCTCACGTAGCTTATACGATCCTGATGAATCTTGGCGTACAGCTTCAACTTCTAGGGCATGAGCTACGGCATCCTTAAGGCTTTCGTGGTGCCCTAGTCGTACTGCCGCCCTTACTTCCAAATCTCGGATCCCATCAACAAATGCCTGCACCAGCATGGTTTTTATTAAACACTCAGCTGAACGTTGGTATGCCTTTCTGACCAACTTTTCAATTTCCAGTGCCCATTGTTGCAATGTCTCATTACGTCCCTGCGTTCTGTCTTTCAGCTGAGCTCGGTAGACATGTTCTAGATGACTGTCTCCGTAACGGGCTTCTAATGCTTCTAGAAGCCGGTCATAAGTTTGCTCTTTTCCAAGAGCTTCTAGAATTGTAAGAGCCTCGTCACGAAGTGCCAGCGTCAGAGCCGTCATCGCTTGCTCCTTACTCCAACCGTTTGCTTTGGACACGGACTCAAACTGTAGCTTGTACGCCGCCCACGAAGATGTACCATCAAAAGGAGGCGCCTTAAATTTTCCACCTCCCGGTACAGATATCTCAGGTGCGCAAGTACTGATGCCACTAGCTACTTTTAATTCAAGCTTCTGGAGGCGACGCTCAACCGCTTCCTCTACAACATGAATCTTGTTCTCCATGTCACTGAGCTTCCCTTGGACTTCGTACATTTCTTGCTTCCATTCAGTAGCAGCCTTGTGCAACTCTTGAAGAATCAATTTCGACTGTTCTTCTTGTTTCCGCGACTGTTCTTCTTGTTTCCGCGACTGCTCCTTCAGGAGAATCAGAATAGTTCTGAGGTCTACGTCTTGAGTACTCTTAGCCTGCAAACCAGACGGACCGGGCTTAGATGCAGTATCCTCACATGCTGGAGGCTCTTCACGTACTGCAATATCCTCCTGCGCTGCAGGTTCTTCACGTGCAGTTTGGCTCCGGGTCACAACTCCTTTTGGCTCGGTCTCGTTGTCACGTGGCGTTATACCCATTTTCTATCCCGCTTCTGACACCAAATGTTACGTTCGTGGGGTGGGTTTTCTATAGAAAATGTATAAATAAGCCACTATTTAAAACTGACACTTTAATTACTAATTAAAGGAACAAACAGTAAACTAAAACACTGATCACACACTTAACACTTCGCAAACTCGCAGTTAGAATCGCAGTTTTCGCTCTTGATGTTATCTCTTCGCTGTCTCAATTGAAACTACCCCCGGCCGGGTCATGCTGTGTATTTATACCAGCCACTCAAATCTAAAAAGTACGAGAAGATTCGACTCTAGAAAGTTCCCGAGTTAGGTGCGCGAACATTCTAGAGTATCGCTGTCTCTTTCTACAGGTTTCTCTTTCACACCCGTCCAGAATGTTCTCTCTATAGCTGTCTCGTTCACATCTTTCCAGAACATTCTTTCGTGCTGTCTCTATCTAATAGTGCTTTCTCTTTCACTCCTATGGGAAATTTAGCTATATACCGATTTGTACTTGAGAGGCCCAAAAGGGGTCCTGAAAACGCCTGAAAACGGGTTTTCAGGTTATTGCGCCATCCGATAGAGGGTATCCTGAAACGGCCTGAAAACATGTTTCAGGCGCCTGAAAACGACGGTATCTGGGGTGAATATTTGATTTTGTAGTATGTGAAAGAGGACCTTCTGAAACGGCCTGAAAACGCATTTCAGCCTGCTGAAAATGCTTCTAACGTGTCTAAAATCATATTTGTAGTTTTTATCATGCCATCGGCGTAACACTATGATAAAATTAGTAGTTAGGTACCTAATCCAAAACTTCACCTCTAGGTAAAATTGATAGCCTTCTGGCTATGCCTAGTCTTATTGGCTGTCTTCGTGCTGGTATTACGCACCAAGGCAGCTGTGAAGGCCACTACAGTCACGAGGAAAGTGTTCCACTTGCTGGCCGCGGCGGTCTTCGCGTCTGGGATTCTGTTCGATCTGAGGCTTATGGAGATGGCGGCTGGGATAGGCCTTGGATTGCTGATTTTGGTGGAGGTACTTTCATTATAATTAATTACTCGAAGAACTGCGACTATTGAAAATCGGGACAGGCATCTGTCTCTGTTGTTTTAGTTACGCCTTAATTACAATGACAAAGACAGATGTTGAACGATTTTAGGTGTTCGCTGTGAATAAAATGTGTTAGGTGTGAATAGAATAAAATGGATTTCAATTTTACGCTGAAAATATTGTGTAGCTGTTGCTGGTACTTTAACCTTTTGAAAGACAATCCTTGAACAGAAATTATGTCTTACTGACACCATGCCGCGATTGCACTTATTCAAGCGAATTGGAACTTTGTGGAATTCCTTGTACATTTTCCAAGTCCATTCTGCATTGGCACAAATTTTCGTTGTCGTATACAACCGAAAGTGGTGGTCAAAAGGTTAAAAATTTACATGTATGTTTTGTATTTGTATATAATATGGTAACATAGAATGTATGCTTTTGATTTGCAGGCATTAAGAAAATCTAATATAGATCCAATTTCACCGGCATTACAATCGGCGTTCCTCATTTATAGCGATGAGAAGGTAAGAACATTCTAACTCAAAGCTAATTACAGTAATTTCAGTGAAAAATAAGTCGTTTTGGGCTCTTTTAGTCCAGATAATTTTGCTGAAGGTAGGTAGGGTACCTATGATTCAGACAATATGGGGACCCATACTGAAAGTTTGTATCACGAAGAATGTGCCTTACGTCTTATGTCGTCTACATTGACGAACCAGGCACTTGGTCAAAATTCTTCCTCCTTATTTAATATTACATTTACGTAGCTATGCGGCGTATACAGGGTGTAATCGTTCGAAAGTGCGTTAGGTACCCAACGAGTAAAATTGCATTAATAACTTTTTCTAAATAGATGGAGTAATATTAAAAATACTAAGTTAAAACGCTCCCATACATTTAGTATGACGACTAGCCTTAAAAAATGTCGGGTGTCATAACAGATAAAACTGTTAAGAGATTCGTTATTTGTACGAATACATTGTAATAAAATAATAATACTACCGTTTATGAAAGAATTAATCTAACATTTATTCTTGAATAAAAAAATATTCGTATTAAACTACTCTTTGATGAACGGTTACGTACTAAATGTATAGAAGGGTTTGAAGTTATTATTGGAGATATTTTTGATTTTATTTCAAAAAGTTATTAGTGTAATTTTACTCATATACGAGTTTTTATTCAGGATTGCGGCGAGTTCGCCCTAACTCCCATCTACATGTACTGCGGGCTGGGCTTCGGGCTTGTAGCGCCGCGAGCCGCCACCACCCTGGAGCGGCTGTCGGGCGTGCTGGCCGTCGGGGTCGGCGACGCCGCCGCCAGCTGGCTCGGCCAGCGGCTCGGCCGGACCAAGTGGCGAGGTATGAAAACAATCCACGCGTCATCGGTCCGACATTTCATGAGCGACCCCCAGACATCAAAGATGAATCATGTGATATTAAATTTATGAGTCGACTGAGAAACTTTTTATTGGATAATCCATTTGTACAGTAGGTATACAGGGTGTAAAGGTTTCAGTAACGATGTCTTTTACACACTGTATAAATGGACGGGGCTGAGTGCACACGCACACTAGAATATAGTATTTAACTACCCATTGTACCATGGGTAATGATCCTTGTCATCCTTGACTGCTAGTAATGTACGCTTTCTATTGCTTCATCGTATGGAACTAAATTACTATATAAGGAAACCCTTTCTATTAAATAAAGGTCATTCTACCACGAACCACTTTGAGTATCATTGCTGCTCCCGTAACGTCAGTCACTTCACATTATATTCTGTTAATGAGTTCTGTGACATTACTAATTGAATATTATTGAATTGCACTTTGTTGACATTTTATTATTAGATATGTTTTTCATTGAGTATTACTGACGATCCTTTTTGGTGACATTCTTAATTAATTTTGTGTTATGAATATTTCGAATTTGTTGACATTTTAATATGGATATTCCAATGCCAGTTAAATAATTTTTGTATCTTAAAGAAACTGACAATCACAATTTAAAATCCTAAGAATGTACTATGGTTTTAAGTGACTTTGTATATTGTGAGATAATAAAAAAAAAACCAGCCATGTGCGAGCCGGACTCGCGCGCAAAGGGTTCCGTACCATTATCAATTTATTATTAAAAAAATACAATTAAATCAACCTACCTCAAAAACTATAGGAGATAATTTTATCAAACCAAAAATCGTTGATAGAGTTTATTAATGTGCATAACATATATTTTTTTTCAGAATTTTATATCGCGTAGTTTAAAAAATAGAGGGGGGGGGGGACACATTTTTCAGACTTTGAGACCTGATATCTCGAAAACGATTTGCTTAAATAAAAATGTGATGTATAAACCTTCATATCATTTTCAAAGACCTTTCTATTAATACCCCACACGCTTATGTACAACTAAAAAAAAAATTCTATCCCTCAGTTACATGTATGGAGGGCCCCCACCCCAATGGTTTTTTTTACAATTTAGTATCACATTCCTGTAGCGGTTCATACAACACATATCCTTACCAAATTTCGTTACTGTAGCATTTATAGTTTCCGAGTAAATTGGCTGTGACAGACGGACAGACGGACATGACGAATCTATAAGGGTTCCGTTTTTGCCATTTTGGCTATGGAACCCTAAAAACTAAACTAATCTAAACTATGCTGATGTCAATAGCCCAATGAATGAGCAGTGCACAGTTATCGCGGGTGCAAATACAATTTGACAGTGAAAGATTGTGTAGGTGCAATCCTTATTGTACGATGTCTGTTTGGTGTACCAAATAAACAAAAATAAAATAAAATAAAATAAAATTACATTTTGGTTTTATCTAACTAAGCTACCTTTGCGAATGTACGTATAGCGGTTGCGTACACTCTCCAATGTGCACCTACATTATGAAAAACGGTCAAAAACAGACGAGAAACTTATAATTCTCCAGAACGACTTCAAAATGTATAATTGTTTTTAATTTACAGATCAAAACCGTACAGTGGAGGGGACGTTTTTCAACATTTTGTCACAAATTATGACGGTTTACTTCCTCAGTATATTAGGTAAGATATCTCACATTTGTATATGTACTTATTTATATCTACCGCGAATTTCGAACATTCGGGGTTATCCCGGACAGTAGGTAATGTGAGGAAAGACCTCATTATTATTTACCGGCATTATTAGTACGGTAGTTAAGGCTGCTCGATGAGCCAAGTCAAATCTACAATCGAGCCTCTCTCACGTCATCCGCGCCACCCCTCGATAAACACCCCTTGGTAAAATGACAAAGCCAAGCCCAAATGTCTGGGTCTTTTTAGTCTTGTCCTAGTTTTGCGAATTTTGAGATGGCAGCCCTAGCTGCCAAGAACCGACCTGGCGCTCGTGAACTTTGCTTAAGGTGGGTTCACACCAAACGAGCGAATGCTCATTCTATCCCCACTCTACGATATTCGTTCGTTACACAAAATTCGTCGAAATTTGTTGATTTCGTAAAGTGGGGGGTAGAATGAGAATTCGCTCGTTTGGTTTATTCACCTTTAGATGCTAGACGAATTGTTGCCATATAGAGTGCTGAAGGTTTGAACCTTGAACGTTGTTGCTATCGAAATATCGGGAATACCGGCCGCAATTTCGATGTTTAGCTATACCGGTAACGATCCCTGGCTGCTGACCCCATACCCAACCCAGTGTATAATTTTCCAGGTCTACTAGAGTGCAAAAACGCAGTGCTACGCACCGCCGTGGCCGCGACGGCGTCCAGTCTTGTGGAGGCCAAAACTGAGCAAGTCGACAACTTGATCCTGCCACTTATTAATATCATTGCGTTCCAGCTTACGTATTTTATGAGTTAGGGGGACCATTTAGATCGACACATGTGGCATATCTGTGGTTGTGGGAAAATACTTTTGACTCTGGGCGGATTGCACCAACCGCAGAATATATGGCAGGCGGATCAAAAATCTGCACATCACTATGAAACTACCCATACATTGTAGCGACCGCTTTACACATTCAATGCCAAGAGTACCACTAAGTAATCGGTAACTTAGTTCACATGCCGCCGACTCCGTAGGGGAGTTTATCACTATACTATTTGCAATGCCATGACAAAAACAAAGGCTATTCCTGCATGCCAGCCGGCGTTAATTGTATAGTGAATAACTCCCCTGGGGAGTCGTGTGGCATGTGAGTAAAGTTATCGAGGACTCCCCAGTGGTGTTCTTGGAATTGAAGTAGCGTACATTGTATAACAGATTGGCGTGCAGCGATAACCTAGGTTTTTGATCTGGCAGTGAAAGTGTTAACCTTTTGACGACGAATTAATATGCTGAGCTCCAGACGCCACGCGTACAAGATTATATATTCTGGCCATTTTTTCCGCAACTCGACATCAAACGTGCCTATTTTGCGTTGTCCCAATGCTGGTTACTCGCACAAATTTAAACGAAATTGAACTTTACGGCGTCCCGCGTAAGTTCCTACTGTATTGGCGTAACTGTCGGCCAGTGCCGTCATAGTCACGATTTTCCGTTGTCGTCTATGGCCGACTGTGGCGGTCAAAGGGTTAACACTGACAGATCGTACAATCCGCCCTAAGCAACTAAAGCCCGTGCAGTGCATCCTTGGCTGTGTTATGTAGACAACTTTCTAACCTAAAAGCGCACATTTTCTACCATAAATTGCTAATGCTTGATTAAAATTAAAAGATAAGATTAAAAGTAGTTTTTTTTTTTTTCTCTCATTCGCTATTTAGTTTAACGATTCAAAAGCGCTCGTTGCTGGGCCTAATTGAATAAAGAATAGTTTTGAAAAAATAAATCATTCCCATGAGAAAAAATAACTTTTGGATAAAATATTTACAGTAGTAGTACACAAGTATCTTGGTAACTATAGGTAAACATAGCAAAAGAATATATTTAGAGATTAGAAAGTTGATTACTAAATAAGACTGCTAAGCATGAACATTTGAACAGGCTTTAAGTAGGTAGGTATTTTATATTACTGTTGATTTTTTATTGTAAAAAAATTTAAGATGACAGAATATAATAATCATGAGCAACAGTAGATAAACAATTGCTACTGTTGCTGGTTGTTATCAAAAGTTGATTATTTATTAAACTATTATTTTCAAATTATAACTTAGACATTCCACATACAAGTTGTACAATACCAAAGAGATTTTTAAATATATTTTTTAATAAAACATTTTTATATTAAATGCAGTTTTATTCAATTTCATATTGTTCATTTACATCCTATAAGATTATCTTTCCAAAAGGGTTTATTTTAATTATCTATGAAAAATCATGTTACATAGAATCTCTCTCAAATGTAAAAGACAAATTGTTAGAAGATAGGCTATAAATTAAATACCAACATTCATCAAGATATAAGCGTCAGAAATAATGGTACTATTCAAATAGAGGTCTTGTTCAAAAAATAAAACTTGCTATCGTATCTTTAAGTCGTGTCTGTTTCATTTACAATATCAGCATTTTGTTCATTCTCAACTTTAATGTGCTGTCCGTTTTCAATTTTGTTCTCATCAATTTCTTCTTTGACTTCTAATTTTATTACTTTTGCTTTGTTGTCACAGTTTGTTCCATTTATAATTAGATCACCATTTCTTTTTTTTATTAGTACCCGTTTCTTTTTAACTCCTTTACACTTTGCCTTGAACATCTTTTCTAAAGTTAGAACACTATTCCTATCTATAGTCCAATCAACAACTGTAGTCTCTGCAAGTTTCATTGGGTTTTCTTCCTCTGAATATTTTGGTATGTCTAATCCAAGTATGCTCATAACTTTCTCTAAAACATCATCCACATAATAATTTATTACCAGATCTGCTTTGTTGTCCTGAAACAGGGAAATTAAATATTATACAATACCTAATAACCAATTGGGGACCCAAAGCTGCTACAATTTTGATTTGCAACATGCTACTCAAGGGAGAAAAGACTGGCGCCAGAAGATGAAGTGAAGAATCAAGAACTTCAAGCCAAAATCAATTTCTGTCTGCTTAGCACATGATTGGTATGTCATTATGTCGCCGCGAGATACATTTTCTATCTTTTACTAACTATATAAATAAAAGAGGGATGGATAGTCTTCTCGCGGCGACATAATTGTCGCACTAAGCCAGTGCTAAGGCTACTGTTGGTCACTGAGCCAGCATAGTAAAAAAGAAAAGTTGGAATGAAATATAAATATTTTAGGCAAATATATTGCTTACATGTTTTGTGGGCTGCAAGTTGCAGATGACTAGTTTTCCTCCATATTTCACAGTTTCTAAGGGTAAGTTTCCACTAGGAATGATTTGTAGAGTAGTTCCTAAGCATATACTTAAGTCTGCAATACTGAAAATAAAAACATTAGTGTAATGTAATTATAAGTCTTAAATTAAAATCATTCCAATCATTCAAAGGCAGATAGCTAAATCAATATGATAATTATCAAAATCAATATGAGGGTATTTATAACTTGAGCATCAAATGGAGGTATGATCCCCTTACCTAGAGTGCCACTCGGCCATGAGCAGGTCATTTTCTGGCAAGCTGTGCTCCCAGTCTAGCACGCCGTCGTAAAGACGCCCGCGGCACGGCCGCCCACAAACGTGCGACGCTGCACATGGTACACCACTGCATTTTTTGCCAACTGTCTCCACTGGGGAGCTTCGGACGAATTGCCTGTCACAATAAAGAAATAATATATTATTTGCCTAGTTTGTAGTCACAATTAATCAATCTACTGTTTAAGTAAATAGAAAATAAATTTAGGACACTTCAAATCTAATTAAATTTGATATCAAACATGAAAATATGGATGTTTAGTATGAAACAAATGGTTTTAGGGTTTTGGGATCAGATTTTTTGTTGTTATTCTATCAAATAAGGCAAGGTATGGTAATAAAAGAAACCCGAAACATATTACATGTATTCATACTGTGTACCTAGTCATATAAGAATGTAATGATAATTAATTATGACCTGTAAAATGTATATTTTACCAATAAAGAATCTGAATCTGAATCTGAATCTGAAATCACCCAGGGAACCAAAGTCGCATAGTTTGCTAGAATTAAGTATGTACGTATGCACTCTTCTACTAACATGATAAGTGAGTGACCCACCTTGGAAAGGCCATGTAAATGTCAAAAAAATCAAGTTTTATAAAAATCTTATTAAACTGATTTTAATTTCTCTTATCCAAAATTTTATACTAATAAAAAATACAGGAACATAATACCAATTGAGGTTTAAATCATAGCTTAGAAATAAAGAATCCCATTGCCACAAGTCACAAATGATAAATAAAGAAATGCTTTTCGGTTTTTACATAGAAATTAGGGTGTCCCCTATTATACGAATTTTAGAAATTAATAACGCATACCCCCTTAATCGGCATTTATAACCCCAAAACACTCTGAAAAAAAAAATCAGCTCATTCCTGTAACAGGAACCCGTGCCGACTTTCATCTGAAATTCCCATACAAATTACTATGAAAAAAATTAGTCAGACAGTAAGTTGATAATAATGTATTGTTTTTCTGTTCTCATCAAGTTAATTTTATGATAAAATGTTTATAAGACAGTAGTATATTTAAATGCCATAGAAAAAAATTAAAAAAAACGAAAAAAAATTTTGGTCATTTTCATACATTGTATAGGAAAATTGCATGAAAGTCGGCACGGGTTGCAGTTACAGAAATGAACAGATTTTTTTTTTCAGTGTGTTTTGAGGTAAAAGAAACCGATTTAGGGGGTATGCGTTATTATTTTCTAAAACTCGTAAAATAGGGGACACCCTAATAGAAATGATAGTCCATTATCTTGCTGTAGCTTTCTAGTTTAAACTCACCTCTTGCACAAGTTGCACTCATCAACAAACATGTTTCCATGTAGCTCAGAGAGATAGTCTCTGGACAACCCTGACTTCAAATGCAAGCCATCAATATTCTGGCTGACTATGTAATGCACTTTGTCACATTCTACAAGTTTCTTTAATATGAGATGAGTTTTAGTGGGCTTTGCATCTGCAAATGAAACATTTATAGAGGGCTTTTTGCCTGCTTTCTCCAAAGTCCATACACCATTTGGTCCTCTGAAATATATAAAAATTTAGACACAAAGTCATGAAGCAAGCAAAAAGTATTTTGTATATGTGTTTGTTTAATAACACAGCCAAAATACTACCAGCTATGTTAACAGGCTCAATTTTCAAATATATTTTAAGTTTTTGTTTGCAATTACTTAGGAGTGCAAGGCAAAGCAGTCACAGTTATACTGTTGTGTGTTGAACTGTATGGAGATTCATGTTGTGAAAATAATAATAGGTGATTGACTGGTAGAGAATGCCTGTACACATTAAGGCCGCCATTTGTAAACTATAATAAGCAATTCTGTTTAAAAAATGTTATAAGCACCTGAAATCCGGTATACCCGCAGAAGTACTGATCCCAGCTCCAGTGTGAACAACCACATGTTTACTTTGATTTATGAGTTGAGCCAGTAGATCACATTTCTTGTTGAATGTATCGATAGAATCAAATTTCTGAAAAACATATTTACGAGACAATAATCTAAATGCAATTGCGCAAAAATAAAAGAAAATTAAATAGCTAAACCAAAGAATGTTTACCTCTGGAATTCCTAGGACACCTTTGTGTTCATATGGTGATAATCCTTCAGCGTAATTGCAAGACATTCTGAGTTAATATTTATACTTAAAACAAATTTCATTAGTCGTCTAATTGATTAAATTTAATATATAAACTTAAATATTCTTTAACACAAACAAGCGGACGAGAGAGAGTCGTTCCGATCCGATTTCATGTTTGACAATTTTGACATATATTACGATGCGTTCACAGTTACTCAAAAAGTTATAAAAAACAAACATTGCTTCATTACCTTCGGTTCTAATACGGTTTGATATAGTATTGAGAATATAAACGTAGCAAATTTTTTGTCTCAAAATTACTATAAACGCGATATGAAATAAGTGTGTTAAAAACCAAATTGTGATTTCAATTCGTTGATCGAATTGCAATCTGCAATCACGTTTTAGCACATCTCTAGATCTGTCAGTGTCACTGTCAATGTTATCTATTCGGCTTCTGAAAAATCTGGAAATATAACCTAATTCTATATAAATACTTCGATTTTGAATAATTTAAATGGGAGAAGGCGTTTAAATAGACTAGACATCATTCAAAAATATAGAAAATGCATAATGCAAGTGTTTTATTACGGAACGCGGTGTTATTCAATCCGAATTTGAAGTCGTCTACTCGCTTAGCCCGTAACATAACGAAAGTTGCATCACACAGTAAATCGGCTGAGAAATCTTTATTGGGTTGTGGTAAAAGTAGATTGTGGGCTCAGAACAAACGTGTGTGTAGTGCAAGTCATAATGGTGTGGCGTTAAATCATCAATTGGGAAGTGCGAGGTTATATTCGACTGGTAACAAGAATGACCCGCCGGAGGAGGATGCAGAGTTGAAGGAAGAGACACCACTGTTCACGAGCCAGCTGCCGGCGCCGGTGGCCGTGCCCGAGGTGTGGCCGCAGGTGCCGGTCATCGCTATCAACAGGAACCCCGTATTTCCAAGATTCATCAAGTTGATTGAGGTTATTACAATGTTACTGTAGTATTTAACATTTTGAGTGAGGAACATCTACAGAATTCGACTTGCTGTGCCTAACAACAACTTCGTTGGAGTTATATGAAAATACTAGAGACCTAAGGGTTGTTTGATATGGTGTTTTCTATCAAAATACATTTTGCAATATATTAATTAAAACTTTTACAATTTTCGCACAACTTTTCAACCAGCCATACCTTACATGCTTAAAGCTTGTACTGTTGTTGGGTACTTTATATATGAGCAGTTTAGTAAAAATATCACACTTCATTGTTTCTCTTAAGGGTGCTTGGATATTTAATTTGATCAAGCTAATTATGTTCTTATAGTTAGAAACAAAATGGTTTGTTTTTACTAAAACATACACATACTGTGATAATTATATGTATCATATAAGTACTTTTAAAATTCTTTGCTGAAGAAAAACAACACTAAAACAAAATTACCAGACTATTGTTACACAGTAAGATCTTGAAATAAAACTTGTAAATAGGTTTATTGTCTATGAAATGAGTTTTATGGTTTCATGAAGATTAAAATTGTGCATGGTCATAAACAGATAACTATGAAGTCCAAGGGTAAACTGATAATAAGTTATAAAAAGTAAATAACATCATCACATAGTAAATTGTTAAGTAAATACATATGAGAAATTATAAATACATATGAGAAGTTAATATAGATTATTTATTGTTTTCTTACCAAATCCAAATTTGTATCCTAAACAGAGATGGGCATTATTCGAATAAATTTTTATCGGAATAATTATTCGAATAAACAATAATTCACGATTTCTTTATTCGCGAATAATTTAGTCACGAATGATTTATTCGCGAATGAATTATTCGCGAATAAATCAGCCACGAATGAATTATTCTGCTGGTTTTTAAATGACGAATGATTTATTCGTTATTTTCATTCGAATAAATCTACGAAAAACGTATTTTTTCTGTTGCATTATATTAAATTAAACAACATCAAGCATAATATTTAACATAAATCGTGAAGACTGTAATTTGTTTTAAGTTCTAGCACGCTAAAGAATGTTAAGGGTTAGGGGTAATATATAAACCCAGGTAGTAAGTATAATTAGCGAGACAATGGGTTAGTCATACACAAAGTAACTTTTTATTAGCCTAGAAAGAGACGGGTATATTTATGAGCGAGAAACCCGTATTTTCTTATCAGTTGCATGCTTCTGAGCGAATCCTAAATTATAATAAATCCATGTTGATTCTAAAATATGTTTTCACTTTTTTTCATTATCCCTATAATAGATACGCCAAATGCAAACCCTAACCTGAAACCTTTTTCGTTAGTTTTTGCACGTGCCATATAAGTATTTCATCTTCGCCCGGAAGGACTTATTTTCTAGCAAACAATAGAAAATATTAGTAATCATGTTCACAAGAAATAGTGCGGAAGATATAAGAACATTATTTGCAATTTAAGCGCAAAAAAATGTATCTATGACATCTCATGAGAATCCTCAAAATTTATCAGTACTTATACTATACGTATTATGCATGCATCATACATTTATAAACCTTTCTATTGAATAACTACTATTTAAAAAAACGCATCAAAATCCATTGCGTATTGCGTAGTTTTAAAGATCTGACCATATATAGGGACAGACAAGACCTCAGAAAGTGACTTTATTTTAGTAATTATTCGTGAAAATTCATTCGACGAATAAATTATGCGCGATTAAATTATTCTACGAATAATTTATTCGAATAAAAATAATCATTCGACAATTTCATTCGTCATTCGCGATGATTTTTTTTATTCTTATTCGTTATTCGTCATTCGAATAAATTTTGCCCATCTCTGATCCTAAATCAGCTTTAGTATGTGCACTTTAGAAATAGTATTTATTGAGTAAAGATATTTTGATAGCTACTCAAATTAATTTAAATGAAAAAAAAAACTGTGAATTTAATTTATAAATGAATTAATCTTCTTATAACTATTTGGATGTAGTTATAAGTTTACAATAATCGATTCTAACTAGTTTCAATTTGGAAATTAGTTTTCTTCAACATTTTTATTTCATAAATATCATGATCAATTTTGAGTTGCTTTTTATCATATACAACAATAGTTAATTATTAATGACTGTACAATAATACCATTTTACATTACAGATATCAAATCCTGCCTTAATTGACCTAATAAGGCGGAAAGTTAAACTCAATCAGCCATATATTGGCATCTTTCTCCGCAAGAAGGAAGATGAGAAGTCAGATGTGGTCTCCAGCCTGGATGACCTTCATCAGGTAAGATTTTAAGGATTTAATGCTAGATAAGATAAGATATTTGCGCTAGTTCAGCACTATTTAGTCAGGTAACACAGATGAAATTTTAATTTAATTTATTTTATTTAGAAACAAACAGTCAAATACAAAAAAGACTTATAAAATATTACAAAATATTTATGACCTGGAGTTTCCTTATATGATATAGATTGCGGTCTACAGGTGTAGTGAGAAATTACTTGCCTTCGGAAACGTTCATAAACACATGCTGTTTCAGGCAGTGTCACCGAGTCTGACTGAAGTAGCATGACAGCTATTACTGTCAGTCTCCGTGAGATAGACTGAAACAGCATGACATTGACGAACGTTTCCGATGGCAAGTCATTTCTCACTACATCTGTACATTATTTATACATGTGAATATATGTTAAGCATAGTTAAAAAAAAATGAAATTCAGTGTTGGTTAAATTCAACATATTAGGTATTATAAAGTAACCCGGTTCTCCATTGAAGGCATCAAGTTGCATCAAGTTTGTTAAATAAATTGTGTAATTCATTATGCCTCAGCCTCATGCAAGTTCACTCTGTCAAAATTAGCTTCCAAGGGTAATAGAACCTAAGTAACACAAGAGACAGAAAATATATCAGTGTAACATGTAAGTGTAGTGTGTAATGTTGGAAATAAGCTTCCACAATTAACACTCATATTTTAAAGGAAAGCGGGTCTAGAAGTTGATACATTTTCTTGCAAGTCTGCCTGCAACCAAGGGTAGAACGTCATGCCCGAAACTATCAGGGTAATATATAAGTTTACGCGATGAAGACCTGTTTGTCGTTAAATTAAATATGTCGGAAATAATTCAATAAACATGCATACAATTCTATCAATATCAGTCTAGAAATTATTCATGTTTAAAACACTCTATGCAGGTTTTGTTGAAATATGTAGAGTATAATTTAAGTTTCTGAACTGTTGGGAAAGTGCATGTGACAGTGACACCTCTAAAGATACTGGTGTCCATTGCCTATAGAAGCTTCTTACATCAGGCAGGCTTGTTTTCCACCATACATATTTGTGGCTACCACACTATCTGGATACTTTCATGTAAACCTAAAACACCTACTAGTGTTTTGTGTCCCCATTTGTAAATCCAACTTATTGTCCACCAGGTGGGAGTTTTCGCTCAGATCCACGAGATGCAGGATATGGACTTCAAGCTGAGGCTGGTGGTGATGGCCCATCGCAGGATCAAGATCACCGGCCAGTTTATAGAGGAAGAGATTGAAGTGGGCCCTGCAGGTATGGTTGATTTACCCACAAATATATTTTAAAATATTTTGAAAAGTAGATTAATATAAATAGAATATAAACTAATTAAGAATATTTTGAAACGCGAACTTCGAAATTCATACATTTTGAGGATTTGTCTCTGTCACTCTAATAATCGTGTTACTTCGAAGTTCTCGATAGGGCCGCTGTATTTAGTCCACCATGTTGATTCTATGACATGATTCATATGATTTAGTTCTTTATGCATTTAATATAATTGAAGAAGCTTCTACTGGCTTCTAAGAAATAGCCTCTCCATTTTTTCTGATTTTATCCAGTTTCAGTGAGTCAGGAAATTTGCCATTGCCAATTGTACACACATAAATATGTGCTATATAGTAGGTACATATCGTAATATTTGATCGATAATGTAAACCTAAATGTTCAGCTTAAGATGAGGCACCCACTAATGTCTAAAAAACAGCAACACATCTCCAAGCAATAGCACTACTAGTACTTCATTTCTGAAATGATCCGTATCATTTCAGAAATGAAGCTAAAGTTTCCCGTGTTTAACGTTGAGTTTAACGTCACCCGCGAAGAGTCCGACGCGGAGCGCCGCCGTCGCAAGCACCGCAACACCAGGAAACAAAAGCCTGTCGCCGAAGAACCAAAGGACGAAGAGAAACCTGAGAAGAAAACCCCGGACCAAGTGATGATGGTGAAGGTGGAGAATATGATGCACGAGAAGTTTCAGCAGACGGAAGAGGTTAAGGCTTTGACGCAGGAAGTTATTAAGACTATAAGGGATATTATCAACTTGAATCCTTTATACAGGTGAGTTGATAAAAGATTTTACTCCAAACTAAACTGAGTAGAGGTTCTTAAATGATTTTGTAAACCCTGCATGTGACCTCCACAAAATTAATTCCAACATTATTTTGCTGGTGGTAGGACCTCGTGCAGGGTCCGCCTGAATAGCTACTAGCTACCACCGTCTTACCCGTTAACCTGCCTCTAAATAGTTAGTACTGTGTTCCGGTTTGGGGGTAAGATAGCCGGTGTAATTACTGGCATAGAGGCAATCCATCTAAATCCTCAGGGTAGTCAGCGCATAGGCGATTTTTTGGTCACTATGTCCATGGGCCCCAGTTCCCACTTTCCATCAGGTAGGCCGAGAGCCGTTGTCTACCTTCATTACATAAAAAAAAAATTAACAAAAGTTACATTTTAATATTTTCTTTTACTTTTTATTCAGATACTTTTCGAAAGTCTTAGATAAGTTATCATAAGCCTGTACCTTTTAGGTACCTAGAAATATAAGTACCTACATAGAAATTGGCCACCTTTGAATAATTGTACCCAGAAAACTATTCATGTCAATAGCATTTTTGTTCATTGCATTTTTTTATTCTCTTGTATTTAATTCAACACTATCTAGCTCGTATGTCGTCATAATAAACGGAATTTTTTGGGCTCATCACTCACATCGCACTTTGATGTTAATGTTTATATGCTTTATTAGCACTACTAGCGACCCGCCCCGGCTTCGCACGTGTACTATACCTACATAAATACCTTCCTCTTGAATTACTCTACCTATTGAAAAAATCTCATCAAAATCCGTTGCGTAGTTTTAAAGATTTAAGCGTACAAAGGGACATAGGGACAGAAAAAGTGACTTTATTTTATACTATGTAGTGATTACATGGTAGGTATCCTAAATGGTATCAAATTCTAGGGAATCATTACACCACATGCTGGCACAAGGGCAGAGGGTGGTGGACAACCCGGTGTACCTTAGCGACCTCGGCGCAGCCCTCACCGGAGCCGAGCCCGCCGAGCTGCAAGCCATCCTCGAGGAGATGGACGTGAGTTACTCATACTTATACTCGCGGATGTAGCTCTATGCAGCAGTGTGTTCACTAAGGAAACCGCCTTGCTGTCAGCGCTGTGTCAGCGATGCGGCAGCGTCGAGCCTAAAAATGGTATTCACTAATGTACTTTAAACGACACTAGTGCTCGGCGACGAATGCGGCGTTAGCTGAAACTACACTGCGTCGAGAGTTTGACGTTTAATGTACGAACTTCGTATTCTCTAACGAAAAACAGCGACGAACTCGCCCACAACCTCGCTCACAGTCTCGATTCCAAATGAATTAATGTCAAATCAAACAGCTAGGATTTTAGACAAGGCTGTCTCGACGTCGAGCTCGTTGACGAACGCAGCGTCGAATGTGTGAATAAGAGAATAGCAGGGACAGAGGGTGGAGACATTCGTCAGATAAAATTATCACTCTCCTTTTACTCGGACCTGAATAAAAACGATAGCTATATTTTATTTGGAGATTGTGAAACAGACCCTTAGAATATTTTCATTTATCCATTATATTTTCTGTCAAGCCCATATTAACGTATTGATGGTTACAGATTCCAAAGCGGTTGATGATGTCGCTATCACTGCTTAAGAAAGAATACGAGCTATCGAAGCTGCAACAGAAAATCGGCAAAGAGGTCGAGGAAAAAGTCAAGCAACAACACCGGAAGTACATACTTCACGAACAACTAAAGGTATGAGATTTTTTGATTTTGTAATTTGTTACCTCTCTCAATTGCCTGTAAGATTAAATATCATAATTTATGATATCCGTGTATGTAATAAATATTAAAATGTTAAATCTAATTAAATATTAGAAATACATAATATTACAAACTCTGACACTAAAGGTCTTCGCACACTATAACAACTCCACGCCAACGCGGCAGCAACTCGACTCACACTCACGATGAGTAGTCAACTAGTTGTTCCACCCAATGGTCACTAGTGGACAATGCGGTGTCAACGAGTGGGCAATGAAAATTGATGCTCGATACACGTCGCGTCGCGTCGTTGCGTGACAAACGAGTCGGGGTTGACCTTTAGTGTACGATGCGTAGGCCACTCGTCGTACACTACTTTAATATCATTTTTTGAAATTTAGCCAAGAACATAAGACACAGGGTTTAAATTTCAATGATTAGACTTGAGTGGCCTACGCATCGTACACTAAAGGTCAACCCCGACTCGTTTGTCACACAACGACCACACGTTGTCCACGCAACGACTATGTGTTTGCGACTGTATCGAGCATCCATTTTCATTGCCCACTAGTTGACACCGCATTGTCCACTAGTGACCATTGGGTGGATCAACTAGTTGACTACTCATCGTGAGTGTGAGTAGAGTTGCTGCCGCGTTGGCGTGGAGTTGTTATAGTGTGCGAAGACCTTTAAATCGACAACATTTCATATTTTTTAATCCTAGTTTTTATTGTCTGTTTTGAAAGAACTCAATATCAAAAGATACACGTATTTTTTTATTTTACAAAAAAATTGCTATTTTAGTGCGAAAACTCCTTTTTATTACTACTTCGAGCAGAAAGAGCGTAATTTAAAAACGTCAAAAATCAGCTAAATGACGTCACAAGTGATGTTTCATACACGTAAGAAAACGACGAAAAACGATAACAAGTGTCTAATGTCACTGCCAAACACCAGTGACATTCGAACCACAAGATTTTTATTTGTTATAGTGGCAGCTCTGATTCAGCCATGTGACGTCACTTCCCCTTTAAACTATTTTTAAGATTTTTACCAAAAATATTGCGAAAAAAAATTTTCAAAATATATTTTTGTGATCGAAATGGTTTTCGATTTAGGGACATCGAAAATTTTGAAACGTTGTCAATTACTGAAAACGTGGACTCAACATCGTATCCATTATACAGGTGATAAAGAAAGAGCTAGGCCTAGAAAAGGACGACAAGGACGCGATAGGCGACAAGTTCCGTGAACGCCTCGCCGACAAGACGGTGCCGGCCGCCGTGCAGACCGTCATAGACGAGGAACTCAACAAGATGAACTTTCTGGAGAGCCACAGTTCGGAATTCAAGTGAGTGACGAGGAAAACATATGGTTGAGAACACTGTAAAGTGTCGAAGCCAGGGACCGGAACTGGTTTTGTTGAAAAACCTCGAAATAGCCCAATATTTTATAATGTTTTATACTCTTTTGGTTAATCTGTTTCTTTGATATTATTTCATGGTTTCCCTGGCAGATTGCTTATAATAATTAAAGAATCTACTTAGGAATGTACCC
Source organism: Thaumatotibia leucotreta (assembly GCA_025490895.1). NCBI lineage: Eukaryota > Metazoa > Arthropoda > Insecta > Lepidoptera > Tortricidae > Thaumatotibia > Thaumatotibia leucotreta. The sequence continues at coordinate 43,998 of JALPQI010001541.1, forward strand.
AATATTAGTATATTCAAACTATTTACAACCGACTTCAAAAAAATTAGGAGGTTTTCAATTCGACTTTATGTTTTTTTTTATGTTTCTTACCTCAGAACAACTTCGGATTGGGTGAGCCGATTTTGATGATTATTTTCTTATTTGAAAGTTGATGCTCACCGATTGGTCCCATTTTAATTTGGTCCAGTTTTGACAATGGCATCCATGTGACTTACATAAATTTGCATCAAGCACGACAAATGGACGAATGAATCAAAATCACGCCAACCGATTTCGATAATTCTTTTTTTAACCGACTTCAAAACAAGCCGTGATGATGAGATCTTAGAGAAATCGGGTGAAAACGGTTTAAAGGATGAGGTGTCCGTTTGCCGGACACCAGACCGACAACATCGTCAACTGCTGATGATGCCTCGTAGAGAGGCGAAACACGTGTCGAGTATAGTGTTATTGGTGGTGGTTTGTTATAGTTATTTGCGTATTTATTTTGCGGCGGGACGGTGAGAAAATTAATTGCATGCAAAAAATACGCAAGTACTTATAGCGAGTTACACTAATTAACTACACGTTCTGTATCGCGGAAGCAAAGCAATATTGTTCATCCTTTAATATGGACTTCCGCAAAGTAACGCCTGATTCAATGAATTACTTGAAAAAGGTTTTTTTATTTTTCATTTGGTGATTATTCTTTCCAGTGTAACCCGGTGTTACCTAGACTGGCTAACCTCCCTACCCTGGGGCATCACCTCCAAAGAGAACCTCGAGCTGAAAGACGCCCAAGTCATTCTCGACGAAGACCACTACGGCATGGAAGACATCAAGAAGCGAATACTCGAGTTCATAGCTGTGTCGCAGTTGAAGGGCAGTACGCAGGGCAAGATACTCTGCTTCCATGGGCCGCCGGGGGTTGGAAAGACTAGTATAGGTAAGTGGAATTTAGATAACATGTGTCAATGAGGGTTTTTGATATTTTTTCTACCACCAGGCGGCGCTTCGCAGGCGTATGGTCCAAACAGCTATCGAATTCATAGGTATTGGACATAAAATATCGAAATTTTATTGTATTTGGAAGTTTCTTGATTTTGTAATAGATTACGACTAGAAAACGGTCGCCGAACTGAGCATTGAACTCTAAAATAGGGGAAAGTCACTAATACGAAAATAATTACTAGAACTTTGGGAATTGACTTGGAACTGTTTTTTTTTATCACTCAATTGCTTTTGGTAACTGGTTACCAGCTGTCACTCTTATTTTACATAGGAATAAAGCTCAACCAAAATTTCAAGAGTGGCTATATATTATAGAAAAAAATATTCATAAAGTAGGTAATAAATATAATAGTGTAAAAATATATATAAAGAAAATTAAATTCGCGTATTTATTTTGACAATTCCCAAACTGTTCCCTGTCGACGGATCTGTCAATCGTGATTGGTGCAACCCGGCCTAAGAGTGGGTTGCACCAAACCGTCTGTTAGCGTTAAATCGTCCCCGAAAAATGTTTTATATATTATTCACTATCCACTGACATGGTTCATGTAACTTTTGCTATACGTCCTCACTCAATTTAAGGGTGAATGCATATTTTCACAATTAAAGTAACATTAAATTAAACACCATTAAGAAAAGAAAAACGGCATATCTGGGTCACATCAATTCAATTCATCTACAGAAATGAAAAGTACGACCTATTGCAGACTATTATCGAAGGAATATATAGGGGGAAAAGAGGGAGAGGTAGACCTAGAAATAAGTGGATAGATAATGTTAAGGAATGGACGCATACTAAAGACGCAGACACCCTCAAGAGGTTGGCAAAGACCAGAAAGCTAAATGCTGACCGACGACGCCTATTACACTGGTCATGGCACCATAAGAAGAAGAAGAAAGTAACATAATTCTCCTCCGTAACATAGTCCTCGCGATACAGGCTTGGCCTAGTGTGAGGGCTACTGTTGCTCTTAAAATCTACTTACTGTATTCTATTGTCTCATAAACTCTGTTGTTATTATAATTAATCTCGAATTCTCTTCTCCTTTTCTAAATAAATAAATTTGTTTTTGGATTTTGTATTGTAATTTTGCATAAAACCAGGGCTACTCAGGAGATCGTAACTATGGTAATAATAGACCGAAACAGATTGATTCAGCCTTAAATGAAAATAGAGTCTATCGTAAAAATCAAAGCATGTGAGTGGGTATGGGAAGTTGTATAGTACAGGTAAATTCACCAAAGCAGGCACGAATGGAATGAATGAAATGAATAACATCTATCATTGTGTGTATGCAGCCGTGCTATGCCAACATGTATCTACTGTAATTTTGACAGCCATACATAGATACATTCTGTCACTTACTCGATCCATTTGTGCCAGCTTTCGTGAATTTACCTGTATATGCGTAATGTTGTCCTGTCGACTGTGGTTTGTGCAACCTGGTCTTATTTAAATTTCCTAATTCCACGTGTCTCCCTCAGCCCGCTCCATAGCGCGCGCCCTCAACCGTCAATACTTCCGGTTCTCCGTGGGGGGCATGACCGACGTGGCCGAGGTGAAGGGCCACCGCCGCACCTACGTGGGCGCCATGCCCGGCAAGCTGGTGCAGTGTCTCAAGAAGACCGGGACGGAGAACCCGCTAGTGCTTATTGATGAAGTCGACAAGATTGGCAAGTGAGTGTCACGCTTTCTCATTAGTTATTAGGCTTTTATTGGGTATCGACTCATAAGTAATTGTGTAAATGTCAGAAGCCACGAGAAGCTTTAAAAATAACATCATGGACGTACTGGACAGACCAGAGAAGTCAAAAGTATATATGAGTGTCTGAAGAAAAACCGGTGTCTCTCATCTAATTCACACGTATCGCACTCCGTCACTAGAATAGTAACTGTTTCGTAAGATACTGAAGACCACCAGAACTCGTGCTTATCGATGAGGTCGACAAGATTGGCAAGTGAGTGTCTCTCATCTAGTTCAGACTCCGGGGACCGACGTGGGGGCCATGCCCGGCAAGCTGGTGCAGTGTCTCAAGAAAACCGGGACGGAGAACCCGCTAGTGCTTATTGATGAAGTCGACAAGATCGGCAAGTAAGTGTCTGTCAAATGGTTTAGTTCAGGCTTCGGTTTGGTGTGGTGATGTAACCATGGCTTACAACCTATTTATCCTTAGTTACTTACACAACTTTTTAACATCTAAAAACACTTTTTTGCTCTATTTAAAACTGCCATATTTGCCTTTGGACTTTACTTCATTCTTAATCAAGGATATAGCATATTCGGACAAACATGTGTTTAGGTTAAAATGTTGCTTGCTAGATAAGACAACTAAGGATTAATGAGCTTTAGTTCTTTAAACAAGCTCATGTACTATCAAAAAAACTGGCAGAACCCGCTTGTGCTCATCGATAAGGTTGACGAGATTGGTAAGTGAGTGGAGTGTCTCTCATTTAGTTCTTCAGACTTCGGTGTGGTGAACTACCATGGCTTAGTATTATGTGTTCCGTTCGACTTCGGATATCTTCAGGATGTGAGCGTAGCGTCTCCCAATGACCGATAGATGCCGCTAGCGTCTATGAAGCCGCTCCACAGCCCGTAGCGCGCCGCTGTGACGTAGTTTCCGCCCCGACAGCTTCCTGTAACCAACCAGCTCGCACCCGGCGACTCGCCGCCATTTCATTGTTTCGTCGACCGTCTTGGCCGAAGGTCCGCGTATTTTTATTTAAATTCGACACGTGGTCTTTAACTTTTCGATCGACTTAATTCCCAGTAATTATATTTCGGAACTTCTGCTCGAACAGAAAAGTTATTTTAAGGAAGTCATTTGAAGTGTTTCGCTAATCGTCAAGAAAGTGGTCTATCGTTAAATATTCACGACGAAAATTTAAGATTCGAATTTTAAAAATTTCATTTCGAATAATCGAGTTCCCGAAGTATTTTCGAACCGATAACGTCCGTCGCGCAATTTTCAAGAGTGACTTCGATCTACCCACTTTTTCTGGCGAAATACGTTCTCGACCACGATCGTGTTTTAAACGTTACCGTCGTTCAGTCGTAGGCGTTTCCGAGATTTTTAAAGTAGGAAATCGTCCGATTAACGCGTGTTTTTAATCGCGTCACTTCTCATACGGTAACGTAAGCCGCTCCGCACCCGACGAGAGGAAACGTGCATCGCGAGCATCGTGTCGCCGCGGGCAGCGCGGCGCCGCAGGCCGGGGGCGGTTCACGCGCCGCCACGTCGCCGGCGCCGCCGTGTCGCCGCCGCGGCCGGGCGCGCCGGGGGCCACCCCGCGCTCCGCCGCCGTGTCGCCGCCGCGGCCGGGCGCGCCGGGGGCCACCCCGCGCTCCGCCGCCGTGTCGCCGCCGCGGCCGGGCGCGCCGGGGGCCACCCCGCGCTCCGCCGCCGTGTCGCCGCCGCGGCCGGGCGCGCCGGGGGCCACCCCGCGCTCCGCCGCCGTGTCGCCGCCGCGGCCGGGCGCGCCGGGGGCCACCCCGCGCTCCGCCGCCGTGTCGCCGCCGCGGCCGGGCGCGCCGGGGCCCACCCCGCGCTCCGCCGCCGTGTCGCCGCCGCGGCCGGGCGCGCCGGGGGCCACCCCGCGCTCCGCCGCCGTGTCGCCGCCGCGGCCGGGCGCGCCGGGGGCCACCCCGCGCTCCGCCGCCGTGTCGCCGCCGCGGCCGGGCGCGCCGGGGGCCACCCCGCGCTCCGCCGCCGTGTCGCCGCCGCGGCCGGGCGCGCCGGGGGCCACCCCGCGCTCCGCCGCCGTGTCGCCGCCGCGGCCGGGCGCGCCGGGGGCCACCCCGCGCTCCGCCGCCGCCGCCGGGAGCTGCAGCTGGACCTGGGTACTCTTTACGTTTTCCGCTCTCGGATCGATTGGTGAGTAAGCTTAATGATATTCTATTAACCCAAGGAGTCTAGTCTGCGGATGGCGACGAATGTTGTGACCGGTCCCGACTTCATTGGCCGCCATGTGGGTGCCACCGGTCCTGACCTCACTGGCCGCCTCGTGGGCACCACCGGTCCCGACTTCATTGGCCGCCATGTGGGTGCCACCGGTCCTGACCTCACTGACCGCCACCTGGGCGCCACCGATCCTGACCTCACTGGCCGCCTCGTGGGCGCCACCGGTCCTGACCTCACTGGCCGCCACCTGGGCGCCACCGGTTCTGATGTCACTGGCCGCCACCTGGGCGCCACCGATCCTGACCTCACTGGCCGCCTCGTGGGCGCCACCGGTCCTGACCTCACTGGCCGCCACCTGGGTGCCACCGGTCCTGATGTCACTGGCCGCCACCTGGGCGCCACCGATCCTGACCTCACTGGCCGCCACGAGGGCGCCTCCGATCCCGACCTCACTGGCCGCACATGGGCGCCACCGATCCTGCCCTCACTGGCCGCCACATGGGCGCCACCGATCCTGATCTCACTGGCCGCCACCTAGGCGCCACCGATCCCGACCTCACTGGCCGCCACATGGGCGCCACCGGTCCTGATCTCACTGGCCGCCACGGGGGCGCCTCCGATCCCGACCTCACTGGCCGCCACGACGGTGCCACCGGGGTGGGGATCCCACTGGCTGCCATGTTGGTGCCACCGGGCCTGACGTCGCTAGCTGTCACGGGGACGCCATCGGTCCCGACGCTGGCCGCCACCGGTCCCGACGTTACTGAACGCCACGTGAGCGCCACCGGCCCTGACCTCACTGACGCCATGTCGGTGCCGCCGGCCCCGACGTCGCTAGCTGCCACGTGGGCACCACCCGTCCTGAGCTCACTGCTCGCCACGTGGGTGCCACAGGTACTAAAGTCATTGAGTGCCATGCCGGCACCACCGATCCCGTTTTTTGACGGGGTGTGCCTACGAGGCTACCGATCCCGACCTCACTGGGCGCTACAACGGTGCCACCGGTCCTCGCCTCATTGGCTGCCGCAACCACGCCACCGGTCCCGACTTCACTAGTCGTCGCGACGGCACCATCGGTATTGAATGATGACATTACAGGTAATAATACTGCCGTTCGATGCTGATGCTGATGTTGTCCAGGCATGGCGGTATAACCCACCTCAATGTTGCTGCCGATCACGAAACCGCTACATTCACGCGACCACCGCAATGGCGCTACAAGTCATGAAGTTCATTGTGCAACTACAGTGGCCCGCAAAGCCGATACAATGACGCCACGATAACGCCTCGCTGCCGGCTGCCAACTGGCCGGATGACGCCACCGCCCGCGATATTCGCCATACGGTGGAAGCTCTGCCCAACGCGAACGCGCCAACGACTCTTGTCAGTTTGGCCCCCCCATATCCCGTAAGTAACCAAGCTGATGCCGGCAACCACCCTGGCGCCGCCTGCCGAGCGGAAGCATTGCAAACCACAGTCTGGTGCTCCTGCTTCGGGTGTCCCTGATAGACATACACGTGCCTACTGCAGCTGGGGGGATTGCAGATCCCTCGTTCTCGATCGAGGATCCGTTGTAGTGGCTGACCGAGTCACAAGGAACTGCGTCCTATTGTTCTATAGGAAATCTGTACGTTGTATCTATATTCAAATACTACCTGCAGTCTCCCACGATCCAATACAGCAGAAGCAGGAAAACTTAGTGCACCAAACCGAAGACCTGTTCGACAATGAATGGAATCTGTAACGTAATATCTCATGTTATTCTACAAATGTTTGATCAGCCCCGGATTCCTCAGACACTCAAATCCGCGGGCCTGCTTTCTGAAAACTGATGGTATTGACAAGGTTTGGAAACAGATTTCTTATAATCTCTCTACTCGCACTCGTTCTCCAACAATACGGGTTCCTCCTCATAAAACGGACCATTCCTCCGAGGGCAATAAACAAATTTGGGACAAAAATCCCCCGGTCGTAAGCGAGCTCGAGATACAGCTGCTCGAGGAAAGAGGCCATGGAGAGATAGCTCGAAACACCGGTATACTCGTCACAGAATATAAATTCTTCGTTTTTATCTAAGCGTATTGCTATGCCCGGTGCTGTCCCTACACAGATTATTCTTTCCCAGAGCCGATTAAAGGTCTCCCATATTAATAGCTGAACTTACTTACTCCTCTAGCGCAACGACCCAAAGAAAGTCCTGGTCCCCAACACGACTGTTCACCTCTGACTCCGGTCCTGGGCAGTTTTAGTATACTTAATATTATTTGTAAGTAAACAATTGGATACGTCCGTGACTGCTTCCACATGATACATTTCTGACCAACGTTTGATCACCTATCAAGACTATTTCCTGATAGCAATCCAGTCGAAAAAGGAGTACAGATTACCAGATCGACCCCCATCAACCTAGGTTAGCAAATATACTACCTGAAATACGTTACAACCCTTACTCAAACCATAGCCACAACGTTTGCGTCCTGCAGGGAAAATAAGGTAAATGATTAGTTGCGAGACAGTGTCTCGCGTCCAACGCCGTGCGCTCCTAGACGGACTCAACCTTACGAACTTGGGCGTCCATGGAGGCTGGTTGCACTATCGCAGGCCCTAACACTGCTTCGGGCGATTACAGAGTCCCATGCCAGCGCCCATCTCATCTGCCAACCGGACTCTTGAGGGAATCTCCCATGGTGGATTAAGAACGTAATAAAATACGTTCATATCGAGGTAAGAAGGAAACACTATATTGAGTATATTGATCAACGCACCGCATTCTCAGTCGGTCCTCAACAGGAAGCCGGTGCGTGGTCTCCAACAGGGAACAAAAAAACTACTCTTTAAAACTTAAGGAGAACCTGAGGAGATCGATAGTTAGTATGATTATTAGTTACAACGACCAACGCAGAAAGTATTGGCATCAGGGAATTGCCTACGCACTACAGGTTCACAACTTACGGAACCAGTTCGGTTCATATACCTACAGGTCGGTACTTTCAGAAAGTCGACGGACGAGCTAGGGGACTCTGCGCCCCCGAGCGGCACCAGCGCCCGGAGGCCACTGAGCAGATCTTCACCCGCTAGGGTACCCCGTCCATCGACCTGTTCGCTCACCTCAAACGCCCACGTGCCACAGTATGCCTCGGTCTACTGGCCCTAACTGAACGCACGATGCGTTTAGGTAAGCGGAACGCTACTACACCGACGCTGACTGACCAGATCAAAAGAAAAGTCTGCTGGTGTTCCGTTGGCGTTTCTCCAAAGTAAAAACAGGTACGCCCATATGGAAAATAGTCATCGTCGTACGCTAAAAATAACATCGTCTGCCAGCTATCTCATCAAATCAAGTAACGAAAATATCCTCACAACCGTAGCGAACGATAATCTCTGATTAATATTATTTGTAAAGTATTTATTTGGCGAAACCTTCGCCTTCAAGGTGCCTGTTTAATTAAACGCTTAAAGAATACTAGTTTTAATCTGAACAGCTGTACGACATCAGAGAGAAACCCACATATGGAATGTTAATACCGAGTCTAGAGTCCATGACCTTACACTATACTGTATTATACGTAGACAATTATTCTAATAATTCTCACTTAATTATTTTCTGTCTGAAATTCCGTTCTAAATTCGATAACATCAAAATATGAATTATTATTATTATTCGACGGTATTCTGGACGTGTCTATTCGTATAAATTACCGAAAATATTATGTGAAACTTATGTGTAAAATCTGCGGATAAGTAAGTCCTATATATAATCTGCGGATATCTACTCTACCTAACCGAAAAGCCTCGTTTGAGCCTATTCTTAACCTCTGAATGCAAAGCGATGCATCATGTATTCTTAATTTTATTGACTACACGTCAAAATTCATTGGTTGTTTTAGGGCAGTAGAGCCCTAACATTTCTGCACCCGCTGACTCGCCACCAGGAGATAATAGACAGGTCTCACATCCTGAAGATATCCGAAGTCGAACGGAACACATAATATGAAATTTTACCTTCCAATAAAATTATTATTATGTTTCCTAGACTTCGGATATCTGGATAATGCCTTCCTGGTGGCAATATTTTATCAACCTTTACATTCTCCTCAACAATGAAATGGCGGCGAGTCGCCGGGTGCGAGCTGGTTGGTTACAGGAAGCTGTCTGGGCGGAAACTACGTCACAGCGGCGCGCTACGGGCTGTGGAGCGGCTTCATAGACGCTAGCGGCATCTATCGGTCATTGGGAGACGCTACGCTCACATCCTGAAGATATCCGAAGTCTAGGAAACATAATAATAATTTTATTGGAAGGTAAAATTTCATATTATGTTCTAGAACAAGCTGGTGCAGTGCCTCAACAAGATTGACAGAACTTTTTGTGTAGGTTTAGGTTTTCTGAAGCGAAAAATCGTTCTAGCGCGGTCTTGTCTATTGGAAAACACGAGATATTGAATGGTACAAGTCACAAGTAACTACTACGGACTAACGGTAAACACAATCATCATAATGCCCGACTACCAACCAGTACGAGTGGAGCAGACTCATTAATGGCTCCGCTTGATTTTCATCGCTGGCAAAATGATAGTATGCAGTTTACAAGTAAATTCACCGAAGCTGGCACGAATGGATCGAGTAAGTGACAGAAAGTATCTATGTGTGAATGTCAAAATTACAGTAGATACAGGTTGGTATAGCAGGGCCACATAAAAACAATAATAATCATTCATTTTATTCATTCCATTTGTGCCAGATTTGGTGAATTTATCCGTACGCCTGCGTGCGTCACCAGTGGTGAAAGTTAAACGGGTTTATTTTACTCCACTTGGAGATAAAGACGGACATAAGCCTGTTATGATATAAAGGGTGCTACACTAAAAACCTTTTTGTAGGCTATACTGAACAAATTTACTATAAAGTTAACTCAGAAATCCCCCAAAAAATGTTGGCTCTTTCATACAAAACGTCGTTATCGATCGGTAAAAATTAGAGATGGGCCGACTAGGGGTTTTGCCGACTAGCCGACTAGTCGGTGCTCAAATTGCCAATTAATCGGCCGACTAGTCGGTAATGCCGATCATAGTCATTCGGCTATTTTTCGGGTGCAATCGGAAATGTTCGTTTCGTTTCGCCCGATGCTCCATGTGCCACGCGTGTGGCATGTTGTGACAAGTTTTGTTTACGCTTTTGTCTACCGGCGTATTTCGTTTGAAGTGTTCAGAAAACATATAATTATTTCCGTAATAAACCAAGATCTCGGGCATTTGTTAGTAAGATTTCGTAGGTGTAAATGGTGCTGAATAGTCGGTGTTCCCGACTAGTCGGCCCATCTCTAGTAAAAATGTATGAAAAAGACAATTTTTTTAGATATCGTGTTTGGCTCCATAGTAATAGTTGTTCAGTATAACTAAATCACCCCGTTCAAGGTTTTTAGTGTATAACAAAATATCTTATTCCGCAGAGGCGTCCACGGAGATCCATCGTCAGCCCTCCTCGAGTTGCTAGACCCGGAACAGAACGCCAACTTCCTGGACCACTACCTGGACGTGCCGATCGACCTGTCGCGCGTGCTGTTCATCTGCACCGCCAACGTGGTGGAGCAGATACCGGAGCCGCTGCGGGATAGGATGGAGCTCATCGACATGTCTGGTGAGTGACTCGTCACCTCCAGAGGACTCCAAGGGATCCCCAGCCTTTCTAGACCCGGAGAAGAACGCCACTTCCTGGACCACTACCTGGACGTGCCGATCGACCTGTCGCGCGTGCTGTTCATCTGCACCGCCAACGTGGTGGAGCAGATACCGGAGCCGCTGCGGGATAGGATGGAGCTCATCGACATGTCTGGTGAGTGACTTGTCACCTCCAGAGGACTCCAAGGGATCCCCAGCCCTCCTTGCTAGACCCGGAGAAGAACGTCACTTCCTGGATCACTACTAGGATGGAGCCCATCGACATGTCTGGTGAGTGACTTGTCACCTCCAGAGGACTCCAAGGGATCCTTAGCCTTACTCCTTGCTAGACCCGGAGAAGAACGCCACTTCCTGGACCACTACTAGGATGGAGCTCATCGACATGTCTGGTGAGTGACTTGTCACCTCCAGAGGACTCCAAGGTATCCCCAGCCCTCCTTGCTAGACCCGGAGAAGAACGCCACTTCCTGGACCACTACTAGGATGGAGCCCATCGACATGTCTGGTGAGTGACTTGTCACCTCCAGAGGACTCCAAGGGATCCCCAGCCTTTCTAGACCCGGAGAAGAACGCCACTTCCTGGACCACTACCTGGACGTGCCGATCGACCTGTCGCGCGTGCTGTTCATCTGCACCGCCAACGTGGTGGAGCAGATACCGGAGCCGCTGCGGGATAGGATGGAGCTCATCGACATGTCTGGTGAGTGACTCGTCACCTCCAGAGGACTCCAAGGGATCCCCAGCCTTTCTAGACCCGGAGAAGAACGCCACTTCCTGGACCACTACCTGGACGTGCCGATCGACCTGTCGCGCGTGCTGTTCATCTGCACCGCCAACGTGGTGGAGCAGATACCGGAGCCGCTGCGGGACAGGATGGAGCTCATCGACATGTCTGGTGAGTGACTTGTCACCTCCAGAGGACTCCAAGGTATCCCCAGCCCTCCTTGCTAGACCCGGAACAGAACGCCAACTTCCTAGACCACTACCTGGACGTGCCGATCGACCTGTCGCGCGTGCTGTTCATCTGCACCGCCAACGTGGTGGAGCAGATACCGGAGCCGCTGCGGGACAGGATGGAGCTCATCGACATGTCTGGTGAGTGACTTGTCACCTCCAGAGGACTCCAGGGTATTTCTCAGAGCTTAAATGGACATCTCATTCATCTGGTCACGTTTTTTTGGAAGTGGCTACATCTTTTGGTATCATTTTCGGTCGTCAGATACAGCACCCATTTCTCTATAAGACAACCAAAGCCAACCTCAAATCATTCAGCCACTTCCAAAAAAACGTGACCAGATGAATGAGATGTCCATTTACACTCTGAGAAATGCCCTCCAAGGGATCCCCAGCCCTCCTCCTTTCTAGACCCGGAGAAGAACGCCACTTCCTGGATCACTACTAGGATGGAGCTCATGAACACGTCTGGTGAGTGACTTGTCACCTCCAGAGGACTCCAAGGGATCCTCAGCCCTCCTTGCTAGACCCGGAGAAGAACGCCACTTCCTGGACCACTACTAGGATGGAGCCCATCGACATGTCTGGTGAGTGACTTGTCACCTCCAGAGGACTCCAAGGTATCCCCAGCCTTTCTAGACCCGGAGAAGAACGTTACTTCCTGGATCACTACTAGGATGGAGCCCATCGACATGTCTGGTGAGTGACTTATTGTCACCTCCAGAGGACTCCAAGGGATCCTCAGCCCTCCTCAACTTGCTAGACCCGGAGAAGAACGTCACTTCCTGGATCACTACTAGGATGGAGCCCATCGACATGTCTGGTGAGTGACTTGTCACCTCCAGAGGACTCCAAGGGATCCCCAGCCCTCCTCCTTGCTAGGCCCGGAGAAGAACGCCACTTCCTGGACCACTACTAGGATGGAGCCCATCGACATGTCTGGTGAGTGACTTGTCACCTCCAGAGGACTCCAAGGGATCCTCAGCCTTACTCCTTGCTAGACCCGGAGAAGAACGCCATTTCCTGGACCACTACTAGGATGGAGCCCATCGACATGTCTGGTGAGTTGGGACTTAACGTCTCCACAGGAGTCCACGGGATCCGTCAGATCTCGAGCTGTTAAATTATTTTAATTGCACTTTTTATAATTTAATATTAGATGTCATGTATCAAAGAAAAATTATCGAAGTTTACTAACGCCGGAGGTGGGATTTCTCGGATATATTATAATGCAATCTGTTATAAACCCTTTGATCATACACTAAGCAATGCGTGCTAGCCGCCTCCAATCCGAAAAAAAATGATCAACGTCTTTTTTCTTTTCAACAAATAAATAAAAAAAACCTCTGCGTCATTATTAGATTCCAAAAAGCTAACCTCATCCTTTCGCTGATTATATATATGCGTCATATAAAAACACAAATTTCAAAAGTATATTTCGTGAGTACCTCATACCTCGATCCGCATCTCCATGGTCCAAAAGTCTCCTTTACAAACGTAGATCAATCAAAAATCAAACTATACCTTTTCAAGTAGTCATAGCAACCTCTTTTGAATCGACATACACAATAGCAAGTTAAAATAAACAAAATAAAACTACTTCCGGTTCTAACTAACCACTGACCCGAAAAGAAACGGTAAAAAACTCGGCAGTCTCACCAAACGCCCACCTACTAATTTAACTTACTTTAAGATAGGGTGTGGGTAAAATCCGCTTCACATTCTTATTCATGTCTTTGTATTACTTACACAAATGTATGTTCGTGTTGTAATAAATAATATGTTTTTATGGCTTGCGTTCGCGCGCTGTCTACTACGATTTAATAAGTATAGGTAATTAAGTTTCAGATAACTAAGATAAGTCCTATATATTAATAATTAAGGGATAACTGTTATTGGCCTTCCACATTGTAATATAATAAATATGCAAATGTATATATCTACGGCTGTTGTTGTCCTAAATATCAATGAATAAAATAAAAAACATTACTTTTAATTCAGGTTACGTAGCGGAAGAGAAACTAGCAATAGCTCAGCAGTACCTAGTGCCTACCGCACGGAAAAACTGCGGGCTGTCGGAAGAGCAGCTCAACCTGACGTCAGAGGCGCTGACGACACTCATCAAGTCTTACTGCCGCGAGAGCGGGGTTAGGAACCTGCAGAAACATATAGAAAAGGTAGGCAGTTTGTAGCTCTTGAAGTTTTTCTAATCACAGCAGAAGTGTAGCACAGAACAGCCACAAAGCCTTTATCTAGAGCGCGATATCACCGCACACATTTGCAACTTTTCTTGTGAATTACTACGATATTAGTTAAGTTAAGAAGCTACACCATTTTGCTGCTTTTACTTCTTAAGGCCCAATGCTGCAATGTACATTACAATGTAACGGGATTTAAAGCTGGCATAAAATCAATAATGATCCGCGAAAGAACTGAATCCGACGTCAGAAGCGCTGACGACACTCATCAAGTCTTACTGCCGCGAGAGCGGGGTTAGGAACCTGCAGAAACATATAGAAAAGGTAGGCAGTTTGTAGCTCTTGAAGTTTTTCTAATCACAGCAGAAGTGTAGCACAGAACAGCCACAAAGCCTTTATCTAGAGCGCGATATCACCGCACACATTTGCAACTTTTCTTGTGAATTACTACGATATTAGTTAAGTTAAGAAGCTACACCATTTTGCTGCTTTTACTTCTTAAGGCCCAATGCTGCAATGTACATTACAATGTAACGGGATTTAAAGCTGGCATAAAATCAATAATGATCCGCGGAAGAACTGAATCCGACGTCAGAAGCGCTGACGACACTCATCAAGTCTTACTGCCGCGAGAGCGGGGTTAGGAACCTGCAGAAACATATAGAAAAGGTAGATATTTGCAGTTTTTATAACGTCCCTTAGCCACGCAGTGTATGACCATAGCCTAGGGCTGACACACGGTGTTTTCACTTAGTTGAAGTAGTGAATTTGATGTACTCATGACGTCATCGGATATGCTTCCGGAAATTAACGTTAGAGGGCGTTGATATCAATTTCAAGATCTTGTGTTATCTGTACAGCCACTATTTTCTTTTCCGTTACGCGCAGTTAACAAAACGAAAGAAATGACAAAGTATTAGTTTTTTTTCATTACTTGGCTCTCAAAATATTTTTGTTTCAGACATAGAGAAATGTAATATTAATTTAGCTATACTTGTATTTTTACTTTTGTCCAATTTGAATTCTTTAGCTACAAATATTTTGGATGCATTTAAAAAATATATTGAATGAACGGAATGTTTTTGCAAGGTCGGCCATAATTAAATTTTCGCTTTGGTTGTCTTCGATGCTTGAACTGGAAGTGCATCGAAACGATATTATTTTAGTGATTTCATACAACGACCCTGTGCTTGTTCTGGACTCCTATAATTGTGCTTTTCCATGTATGTACTGTACATGGATTGGATTTTTGTAAAAATGGTGCGATGCGGTTAAATGTGTTGTTTGCCTAATTGTGGTAAAATGCGTGAGCATTTTAATGTTACTCAAAACGCATATATATGCAAATTGGAAGCCATTCGCAAAAACCGTTTCAAGATTGAAATGTACCACGAGCTCCGTTCGCCGACATTAGAAAACTGTGCAATGCGGCTACTGTTTTTTTAATTCAACTTCAATCAAACTGATAGCAAATAATATATGATACAGATGCTTAATAAGTTAGTACCTAAAAACTTTATGGATAAGGCTAGTGTAAAAATAAAACTTGAAAGTGACACATTTTTTTTGTTTTATTGTTTCTCGATCCTAGTTCGGGCGAACAGAACTAGGTCACATAATGTGTGAACTTCTTCAGCTGATTCCAAATGAGAAATGCGTGGCAAGTTCACACTTGACGTGATCTGGTTTTGTTTGTCCATTATTTCAAAGGTTACCAATCTGCAAAGCTATATATATATATATATATATATATATATGAGAAAAGTTGCCGTGAATCATCAATAGATGGCGCTGCAAGCAAAAACCTTGACTGATAACTCTATACACCATTATTCAATATACTCTATGGGCTGACATCCACCCGAAACTTGGAAAAATCCGGGGAAACCCGGTTTCGAGTTTTCCAAGTTTCGAGGCTTCGTCTGGGCAGGTTTTTAAAGAAAAACCGGACACTTAGCACAGCGGTACCTGGTGCCTAACGCGCGGAAGAACTGCGGGCTGTCGGACGAGCAACTGAATCTGACGTCAGAGGCGCTGACGACACTCATCAAGTCTTACTGCCGCGAGAGCGGGGTCAGAAACCTGCAGAAACATATAGAAAAGGTAGATATTTGCAGCTTTTATAACGTCCCTTAGCCACGCAGTATATGACCATAGCCTAAGGCAGCCATCCCCCCGAAACTTGGACAAATCCGGGGAAACCCGGTTTAGAGTTTTCCAAGTTTCGAGGCTTCGTCTGGGCGGGGTTTTAAAGAAAAACCGGACACTTAGCACAGCGGTACCTGGTGCCTAACGCGCGGAAGAATTGCGGGCTGTCGGAAGAGCAACTGAATCTGACGTCAGAAGCGCTGACGACGCTCATCAAGTCTTACTGCCGCGAGAGCGGGGTTAGAAACCTGCAGAAACATATAGAAAAGGTAGGCAGTTTGTAGCTCTTGAAGTTTTTCTAAGCACAGCAGAAGTGTCGCACAGATTAACAGCCACAAAGCCTTTATGTAGAGCGCGATTTCGCCACACACATTTGCAACTTTTCTTGTGAATTACTACGATATTAATCTAGTAACTGGAGTTCGAGGCCAAAGAATCTACGAAAATATTGCCACAACAATGAAATGTTCTTACAATAGTAAATCCTTATTTTCTAAAAACAGACGTTGAGATATGTTATTTATTGGTAATTTTAATTATTTAATTTGTAGAAACAATATTATTTACTTATTTTCACGTAAATATAAGATATTTTAATAAAAACTTAATTATCGGCAATTATTAGTAACAAAGTTGGTATTGCGCTGGTATCACCTCAGGTGTTAATAACATTTGGTACAGCAATTTAACTACACATAAATTAAAAGGTAGGTATGGTTAAATTACTAAGCAGTATAAGTACATACTATACTATACTATTACTAAGCAGTTTTAACCTGTAATAAGGCAGGGGTGCCTTATTACGGGTTAAAATTAAAATATTCCCATAAAAGCCGAGAGGCCTTTATGACGCCCAAATAATTTGTAAAAGAAATGCTTAAAATATACCTATTAGAGTATATAACCAACTTTGTTCCAACAAAAATGTGACGAACTCATTTTAAACCTTAAAATAAGCGACAAGAAGTTCAGGACTCAACACTGATGGTGTTATAAAGGACTCTCCCCGCTTTTATGGGAGTGTACTCGATTTTTCCCAAGACTCAGGAGGATAAGTGATGAAGAAGACAAAAAAAAAAATACAAAAAATGCTTTCATTTTACATTTCCAAATTTCTTTCCCATAATTTTAACCCATAATAATAATAAGGCACCCCTGCCTTATTACGGGTTAAAACTGCTTAGTAATAGTATAGTATAGTACTTATACTGCTTAGTAATTTAACCATACCTACTGTCTTAACAAATATTGCACGCTGTCGTATGTGTTCACTGGTAATTCAACTTCTTTTTAAAATAGGCTTTGAAACGTTGGCTCTTATCATTTTAAGTTCTTTAAAAGAAAATTTTGTCATATCAATGTTAGTTAAGAGAAAAGAAAAGTTTTTAGGTATTTACGTGTTTTTAAGAAAATCCTAGTTGTGACAGCCATATTAAACAAAAAGGCGTACAAACATTACACAGGTATATAATGTTTTCATCATCATCATCATCATCAGCCTATGATAGTCCACTGCAGGACGTAGGCCTCTCCTATTAATTATGCGTATAGACGCATTAGGAGGTAAATGCCCATAATCGCCACGCTGGGCAAGCGGATTGGCGATCGCAGTAATGTGTCCACTATGATGACGCTGCTGCCCATCATCAATCTTTTATCAAATAATAGTCAGTGACACTTCAATCCCTTAGTCGACTCTTACGACACCCGCAGGAGGAGTTGGGGTGGTGACAAATGTATTCTTACTGCCGTCACCACACGGCCAATAACACGGCGGTATAATGTTTTTATTAGGAATTATTTTAAATAAATAAATTAAATAACAAAAAGGTTGTGGAAACCTGAAAACTTTATTTGACAATGACATAAGAGACTTTGACGGATTTGACAATAACGCATCTGTCGTAGTTTCGTTGGCCTCGAACTCCAATTTCTAGATTAGTTAAGTTAAGAAGCTACACCATTTTGCTGCTTTTACTTCTTAAGGCCCAATGCTGCAATGTATATTACAATGTAACGGAATTTAAAGCTGGCATAAAATCAATAATGATCCGCGAAAGAACTGAATCCGACGTCAGAAGCGCTGACGACACTCATCAAGTCTTACTGCCGCGAGAGCGGGGTTAGGAACCTGCAGAAACATGTAGAAAAGGTAGATATTTGCAGCTTTTATAACGTCCCTTAGCCACGCAGTATATGACCATAGCCTAAGGCGACCATCCCCCCGAAACTTTCACAAATCCGGTTTCGAGTTCTCCGAGTTTCGAGGCGTCGTCTGGGCGGGGTTTCAAAAAGTGTCATAGAAAATCCGGACACTCTTCATGTGACGGAACACTTCGTTGAATATTCATCGTCATTATTGTGTATAAAGAACAGTCCGGGGAAAAGGGATTTACGCGAAATATTCTGTTTTTTGAGACTTTGTAGTTTGTCCTGGTTTTACGAATGGCATACCCCGTAACCTTCACGGCACTGTGACGTAGGTCGGTGCGGCAGCCGAGGCGAAAATACGAAGCTATGCCAGGATGCTTTGCCAAGTTGCCAATCGCTAACGCTTAGTAGCGTATCATAGTTTTCCCTCTCTGTCACTCTTTCATATCAGTGCGACAAATACAGTTAGCTGCCTTTCCTTTACGATTGACGATTAAGCGTTAGCGATTGGCAACTTGTCTAAGCACCCAGTTACAATTTTGAAAGAAAGAAAGAAAAAACATTTATTTATGACACAACATAGACATTAAAACAAATATAAACATGCACTTGTTGTCTTTGGCGTCGAGACGAGACTTGGGACTTGGGGCCCTGCAGTACAGGCTTTGTTTAAAGATTTAGCCAAGTGTTTGGTCGATGTTACGGGGGACAAGTAGGCTGACAGTTTCCTTAACCTTTTCAACGCCAAGGACCACTAAAGTGGGCGTGTGTTGTCCTGCCTACCACGCCAGCAGCCACTAAAGTGGTCATCGAGTATGCTGTCAAAGTAACTGTCTTGCTGACAGATAAGGTTTATTCTCGGTGTTCATTAGTAGATATACTGGCGTGTATGCCACAATTTGATGTGAGAGGGAAGGCGTTGAAAAGGTTAAACAGCGATTCAACACACGGACACATTGCCAGCATCCTTGGCACTATGCTACAGGGTCCTTATTTACATTTAGGTTATTAGTTAGTCAAGTTTATTTTAAGTGTAGAATCATTGCTAGGTAATCTGCATAACCTAACACAACATATTGCGTTACAAGAAGAGCGCGAGAAATTCTGTCTTAAAAAAAATACAATTGTGGCTCAAAAAATATATTGTAAGTTACCAAGTATGTATAATTTATAAATATCTTGAGACATCATACACAAATCGAACTAGTCCCACGGTAAGCTCAATTAAGGCTTGTGATGTGGGTATCAAGCGACGATATATACATATAGATAGATACATAATATAGATACTTACATAAATAAACAGCCATAACCAAAGAACAAATATTTGTGATAAAAAATACACAAATAATGCCCTCGCCGGGATTCGAACCCCGAACCTCCAGCTTCGTAGGCAGGGTCACTACCAACTAGGCTATGGACTTGGAGGTTGACAAATTTAACTTCTTTTTCTAGATTTCGCGTAAAGTAGCATACAAGATAGTGAAGCAAGAAGCGGAGGAGCTAACCGTGGACGACAGCAACTTGTCGGAACTTGTCGGCAAGCCCACGTTTAAACACGACCGCATGTACGCCGTCACGCCGCCCGGCGTCGTCATGGGGCTCGCCTGGACCGCCATGGGTGAGTAATGTGTCATCATCATTTCAGCCATTTGTCGCCCGCTGCTGAGCATAGGCCTCTCTTCTAGTACGCCACTCATCTCTGTTCTATGCCAATTAACCCAGAAGTGTCTCACAATCTACCCAACGAGCTAACGGACGCCCAGGGGCTCTTTCATCTGAAAGAGTATTAATATGTATTTTCATCCCAAAAAGTAGCGTTCAAAATAGTGAAGTAAGGAGCGGAGGAGCTATAGGTATTACCGAGAGCTTGGAAGTTGGAGAAGATGGACTTTATGTATTTGCAATTAATATGACTATCATGGGGCTCACCTGGACCGCCGTGGGTGAGTATAATGTGTCCACTACTGGACGTAAGCCTCCCCTGGAGGTAATCCAAAATTGCTACGCTTGACAAGCGGGTAGGCGATCATAGTAATTGGTCCACTGTGATGCTGCTGCCCATCATCAATAATAGAATATTCAGTGACACTTTAATCCCTTAGTAGTTTCTGGTGACTGGTGACAGATGTATGTATTACCGGCACGTAAAGTAACAAATCACTAGCAAGTAGCAGATGAGTTAACCGTGGACGACAGCAACTTGTCGGAACTTGTCGGCAAGCCCACGTTTAAACACGACCGCATGTACGCCGTCACGCCGCCCGGCGTCGTCATGGGGCTCGCCTGGACCGCCATGGGTGAGTCATGTGTTTTTCATCACACCTGTTCGGTAAGTGCGCCGTAGATGCGTCATTACACACTAGGGCTGTCAAGGATTTTCATACCACATTACGTCGCACTAGCGCGGCGCGCAAGCCGAGATTTCATCCCTGATTTTGCGAAATGATTTAGACCATTTTAGAGTAGTTTTGTGAAAATATATTGTTTTATTTACTTTTTTTGCCTCACAGGTGTGATGAAAAACATTGTGTGTGCCACGGGCGGTAAGTACAAAAATTATGAACTTGTGTGAAGTTACTTTCACACTCGTTCACAAGTTCTTATTTACCGCCCTTAATACACAATGCTGAGCATAGGCCTCTCTTCTAAGTAGTACGCCACTCATCTCGGTTCTGAGCCAATCTAACCCAGAAGCGTCTCGCAATCTTGCGAATGTCGTTTACCTAATGAGCTAAGGACGCCCAGGGGCTCTTATATCCGAAATTTACCATCACATCACATCATCAGCCTGTGATAGTTAGGCCTCTCCTATGCGTATAGACGCATTAGGAGGTAAATGCCCATAATCGCCACGCTGGTCAAGCGGATTGGCGATCGCAGTAATGTGTCCACTATGATAATTGATAACGCTGCTGCCCATCATCAATATTTTATCAAATAACGGTCAGTGACACTTCAATCCCTTAGTCGACTCTTACGACACCCGCAGGAGGAGTTGGGGTGTTGACAAATGTATTCTTACTGCTGTCACCACACGGTGAAAAAAAAAATTACCATGTCATGTCATGTCTCATTTAGTAAACAACTTTTATCCCGTTTTAAGATATACTAATACTTTAAGTCAAAAGTTAATTATTTCTATAGGGTTGTTTTATTTTTAACCAAATAGCCTTATTATATATGCCGTAAATGCCCACTTTTTAAGTTAAAAAGTTGTTTACTAGATAAAACAACTCAAGATGTACTGGATTTAAAGCGGCTCTTGTTCTAACTCTACACCACTGGCCCGACAAGGAGTTTTATTTTTTTGCTGACAAGAAAATAGACTGGAGTCATTTTTCAAAATAACCTAATTCCCAGCCATGCAAGAGAAACTTCCAAAATTCGTCATTGGGATTATTACCTACTCGGCAGAAAATAAAGTTGATTTCACTTTGTCAGAAAATGTTACGAAACGAAACAAATCCAACTCTGTTCTAATTAAATATAATTTAAATGTGTTCTTTGTTTATAAGTCTACAGGTAATAGGTAAGTCTATAGGACCATGGGCCTTACGGCCGTACAAAATATAAAGATTTATAAGGGTCAATCACTTTTTTTATGTCACTCGTTGCCATGGTTACGTTCTCCTGGGTCACCCTTAAATTCACAGTTTAATGGCATTAAAATTGACAAAACTTTGAATTTTTTGACAGTTATGGGGCCCTTCCAAGTTGGGTCACCCACTAATCATGATAGTAGACAATGTAGGACACTTTCCCCTAGCAAACTATCACACTGTTGTCTCCTGGGTGATGTGACAGAATAACAACATAAAAAAAGTGATTGACCCATAATATTAAAATTTATAATTCGGTTCATATTCTTACCCTGTCATATAACACGTTAGACGCCGGAAGGAAGCCCTTAAAAAAAAATCATTAACAAATGATTATTCCCACCAGGTGGCAGCACCCTCTACATAGAAACGGCGCTTCGCAACGCGCAACAAGACGACAAGTCACCAATGGGCTCGTTGGAGCTGACCGGCCATCTTGGTGACGTCATGAAGGAGTCCGCCCGTATAGCGCTCACTGTGGCGAGGAACTTCATGCACAAGTATCATCCGGACAACACTTTCCTTAACACTAGGTGAGTCACAAGGGTGAGAAGATATCTTGTTAAATTCGACTGGGAATTACACATTTAAGAGATACGTGACGTGACAGCGCAAGGCACTAATAAGTTATTTCGAGCTGAACGGCCATCTCGGTAACGCCATGAAGGAGTCCGCCCGCATAGCGTTCACTGTGGAGAAGAACTTCATGCACAAGTATCATCCGGACAACACTTTCCTTAACACTAGGTGAGTCACAAGGGTAAGAAGATTTCTCGCTATAACCCACTGGGAATTAGATATTTAAGAGATACGTGACGTGACAGCGCAAGGCATCAAGACACTAATAAGTCATTTCTAGCTGAACGGCCATCTTGGTAACGCCATGAAGGAGTCTGCCCGTATAGCGCTCACTGTGGCGAGGAATTTCATGCACAAGTACCATCCTGACAACACTTTCCTTAACACTAGGTGAGTCACAAGGGTCAGAAGATTTCTCGCAATAATCCACTGGGAATTAGATATTTAAGATATACGTAACGTGACAGCGCAAGGCATCAAGACACTAATAAGTTATTTCGAGCTGAACGGCCATCTTGGTAACGCCATGAATGAGTCCGCCTGCATAGCGCTCGCTGTGGCGAGAAACTTCATGCACAAGTATTACCCAGATAACACTTTCCTTAACACTAGGTGAGCCACAAGGGTGAGAACGTTTCTCGCTGGAATCGACTGGGAATTACAGATTTAAGAGATACTTGACAGGACTTTATAGCGAAAGACGTCAAGATAGTAATGGGCTCCTTAGAGTTAACCGACCATTTTGGTAATGTCATGAAGGAGTCCGCCCGCATAGCGCTCACTGTGGCGAGGAATTTCATGCACAAGTACCATCCGGACAACACTTTCCTTAACACTAGGTGAGTCACAAGGGTGAGAAGATTTCTACAGTAGTGAGAAATAAAAACATTCAAATAAATGTTTCGTAACGCGCTATTAAATAAATCGTGTGAATGAAATATTTTTTAGATTTTTAGATTGATTTTTCGGTAGTATCGACCGTAAAGTACAGATTTAATCCTTAAATGCATGACCTTGACAAAGATTTATTCTAATTTGAATTCTGACATGTTGTCAATAGAGTCGAAAATACATGATGCATATATACATCACTATGCATTTAAGGGTTAAGACGGATGTCATGTATAGCTCAAGACATTATAATACAATAATAAGTTCTCGGAGTTTTAGAACTGGCTGAAGATTTAAGACAGAGGTTAAAAAGACATCGAAGCACTAACCTGCTTGGTGACGTCACTCATGGCAACTCTTTGCTTGTTCCAGCCACATCCACCTCCACGTGCCCGAAGGTGCGACACCCAAGGACGGTCCATCAGCCGGCTGCACCATCACCACAGCTTTACTGTCACTAGCTCTAAGACGGCCGGTGCGCGAGCTCGCCATGACCGGCGAGATCTCGCTCACGGGCCGCGTGTTGCCAGTCGGCGGCATCAAGGAGAAGATCATAGCGGTGAGTGTACACACGTCACTGTCACTAGCACTGAGGCCGGTGCGCGAGCTCGCCATGACCGGCGAGATCTCGCTCACGGGCCGCGTGTTGCCCGTCGGCGGCATCAAGGAGAAGATCATAGCGGTGAGTGTACACACGTCACTGTCACTAGCACTGAGGCCG
This sequence comes from Thaumatotibia leucotreta, assembly GCA_025490895.1. Classification (NCBI taxonomy): domain Eukaryota; kingdom Metazoa; phylum Arthropoda; class Insecta; order Lepidoptera; family Tortricidae; genus Thaumatotibia; species Thaumatotibia leucotreta. The sequence continues at coordinate 67,812 of JALPQI010001541.1, forward strand.
GTGCGCGAGCTCGCCATGACCGGCGAGATCTCGCTCACGAGCCGCGTGTTGCCCGTCGGCGGCATCAAGGAGAAGATCATAGCGGTGAGTGTACACACGTCACTGTCACTAGCACTGAGGCCGGTGCGCGAGCTCGCCATGACCGGCGAGATCTCGCTCACGAGCCGCGTGTTGCCCGTCGGCGGCATCAAGGAGAAGATCATAGCGGTGAGTGTACACACGTCACTGTCACTAGCACTGAGGCCGGTGCGCGAGCTCGCCATGACCGGCGAGATCTCGCTCACGGGCCGCGTGTTGCCAGTCGGCATCAAGGAGAAGATCATAGCGGTGAGTGTACACACGTCACTGTCACTAGCACTGAGGCCGGTGTGAGCTCGCCATGACCGGCGAGATCTCGCTCACGGGCCGCGTGTTGCCCGTCGGCGGCATCAAGGAGAAGATCATAGCGGTGAGTGTACACACGTCACTGTCACTAGCACTGAGGCCGGTGCGAGCTCGCCATGACCGGCGAGATCTCGCTCACGAGCCGCGTGTTGCCCGTCGGCGGCATCAAGGAGAAGATCATAGCGGTGAGTGTACACACGTCACTGTCACTAGCACTGAGGCCGGTGTGAGCTCGCCATGACCGGCGAGATCTCGCTCACGGGCCGCGTGTTGCCCGTCGGCGGCATCAAGGAGAAGATCATAGCGGTGAGTGTACACACGTCACTGTCACTAGCACTGAGGCCGGTGCGAGAGCTCGCCATGACCGGCGAGATCTCGCTCACGAGCCGCGTGTTGCCCGTCGGCGGCATCAAGGAGAAGATTATAGCGGTGAGTGTACACACGTCACTGTCACTAGCACTGAGGCCGGTGCGAGCTCGCCATGACCGGCGAGATCTCGCTCACGGGCCGCGTGTTGTGGAGGCATCAAGGAGAAGATCATTGCGGTGAGTGTACACACGTCACTGTCACTAGCACTGAGGCCGGTGCGCGAGCTCGCCATGACCGGCGAGATCTCGCTCACGGGCCGCGTGTTGCCCGTCGGCGGCATCAAGGAGAAGATCATAGCGGTGAGTGTACACACGTCACTGTCACTAGCACAGGCCGGTGCGAGCTCGCCATGACCGGCGAGATCTCGCTCACGAGCCGCGTGTTGCCCGTCGGCGGCATCAAGGAGAAGATTATAGCGGTGAGTGTACACACGTCACTGTCACTAGCACAGGCCGGTGCGCGAGCTCGCCATGACCGGCGAGATCTCGCTCACGGGCCGCGTGTTGCCCGTCGGCGGCATCAAGGAGAAGATCATAGCGGTGAGTGTACACACGTCACTGTCACTAGCACTGAGGCCGGTGCGAGCTCGCCATGACCGGCGAGATCTCGCTCACGGGCCGCGTGTTGTGGAGGCATCAAGGAGAAGATCATTGCGGTGAGTGTACACACGTCACTGTCACTAGCACTGAGGCCGGTGCGAGCTCGCCATGACCGGCGAGATCTCGCTCACGGGCCGCGTGTTGTGGAGGCGTCAAGGAGAAGATCATAGCGGTGAGTGTACACACGTCACTGTCACTAGCACTGAGGCCGGTGCGCGAGCTCGCCATGACCGGCGAGATCTCGCTCACGAGCCGCGTGTTGCCCGTCGGCGGCATCAAGGAGAAGATCATAGCGGTGAGTGTACACACGTCACTGTCACTAGCACTGAGGCCGGTGCGCGAGCTCGCCATGACCGGCGAGATCTCGCTCACGGGCCGCGTGTTGCCCGTCGGCGGCATCAAGGAGAAGATCATAGCGGTTAGTGTACAGCATTCCTATAAGAAATACAGATTCTATCGAAATGGGCGTACAAAAGTCGCTGTCTTTGATTATATCTTTGAAATAGTAACCTAGCAACAACTCACAAAGGGTATTATTGAATTAAATGTATCCCGCACATAGTGATTTTTATAGGGCAAATGACGATAGGATAGTTTTTAAAAAGCAAGAATCACCTGTGTGTCTGTGGACAAAGTCGCCATCGGCGGCATAAAGAAAGTTCTAAGTTTCAGCTAGTTGAAAATAACAAGTATGCTTTTAAAATATGTATTAATCGTTTACTACGTGTTTATAAATGCGCCGCCAACAATATTTTCTGATTTGCCTTAAGGTAGACTGGTAGAGAAAGCCTCTTAGCATTATGTTCGCCTTTTATACATTAACCCACTTATTCATAAACGTTTGTTAACTTAACAAGCCGCTAATAATTGTTCGTCCCTTTCGGCCTTAACAATGCCATAAGAGCAAAAAGGACAAACAATTATTAGCGGCATGTTAACAAACGTTTATAAGGGGGTAAGCTGTTATTTTGGGCAATAAAGTCTAAATAAATAATTAAATAAGTAATAATAAAAATCAAAATAGTTTATTGATATAGTAAAAACTTATTTAACACAACTATTTTATAATCTAAAAGTAAATACACACAAATACATAATAGTGACACAGAAATACATAAGTCTTGCTCGTGACACCTGCACTAGGCTATGCCTGTATCGCAGGATGACACTTATATAAAATTGCCAAATATTTTGTTGCTAGAATGCGCTAAATGTTTAAATATAGTAGAGAAATCACAATTTATAATCAGAAGAAAGCAACGAAATACTACCTACTTAATTAATGTATACAAATGAGTGTGACTGTGTGTGTATGTGTGCGTGTATGTGTTCATGGTCATGAGTGTGTGAATGAGTGTGGTTAAGATACTACTGTTCAATCCTTTTGTTTTGTGTGTAACAGGCAAAACTCGTCGGGGCGATATGCATCCATATTTTTTCAATTGATGATAAAACTAATCCTTCTATTTTGTATTTACCAGGCGAAACGCGTCGGCGTGAAATGCATCATCCTCCCCGAAGAGAACCGGCGCGACTTCGACGACCTGCCCTCGTTCATCAAGGACGACATCGACGTGCACTTCGTCAGCGACTACGAGGACGTGTTCCGGGTCGCGCTGGACGAGCAGGTGTGACACACGTGTGCTGTGTACTTTGTCACTACGTTGGCTAGGGCGAGGATTTGTCGGGCGAGACGGGGCAGCTAGGAGCAGTGTTGTCACGTCTACCAAGTTATTGGTAGATCTATCTGTTTTGCCTTCATTCTACCTATCTACACTTTGTTTTAAATGAACCTAATTTTCGAAATCTTATGATGATGAACATTCTCCAGACGTTTTACGAAATATAATTGTTACTTCATGGTTTGGGCGCGCTCTGTGCTAAAGTTTGTGGGTATATCATGATATGTCAGCTTGACAACTTGCCACTGACATTACTGCCAGCAGAGTAATTTTGCCTGTATTTTGAGAATAATTTGTATTTTTGCCTGTATTTTGTGTACAATAAAGAATTTACATACATACATACAGAGATAGTGACAGTGACAGTTTTCGTGACACTTTGTTCGAGTCAGTTGGTAAAACGGAATGGTTTAGATAAGGGGTCATTGGCGTCGTGGTAGATTTACCTATTTTCCGGATTTTTGATTTTTGGATGTCGTTCTACTAGTTTTCCCAGATTGTATGTGACAACCACTGGCTAATAGCTCTCTCATCTTTATATTTTATTTATGTCATTGGATTCACTTCTATCAGTCTGCATTTGTCAAGTCAATGTGGGAGATATTTCACTACTTATTACCTGAATTACTTTCGCTCGACATAGATCCACTAGCTAGCCCATATACACACAGCATACTTATTCGTCAAGAAAACAATGTTCGCATACTGCCGTAAAAGAACTGAATATTTAATTCTAAGTTCTAACCGTAGGTTGTTTAGGTTATGTTACAACACTTATGACTAATCAGTCTAATCACACACGAAACAATTTATTTAAAGGATTATGATGTTCAAGCATAATATACATTTTAACCATGTTATTTCTACAGATGTAGTGCATAGTCCTTTTCATTCGGTTTTTCACGAGCTAAGTCTTATTTTACCCTTCTGTCTTAACTTAATTATTTTCAGTGCAGTTTGATTCGTACGTTTCCATGAGAAGCCGAAGGAAATAGATTTTGCACTATGTCTGTAACATAATAGGTTCATAACATTTTCTTATCGAATATTGTAGAATATTGGCTGATAGTAAAGTTATATTTAAGTATGTAATTAATGTAATTATTCCAATATGTCTACAAAACCTTTTGCATAGTTGAGTTTTTAATATTTGTAAACTAGTACTGCATATACATTTATTTTCAACTTAATTTAGTCATTCTCTCTCTTAAGACCAGTAATCAAAACAGACCATTGAGCGCTAAAATACTTGTTTCGAATTTCGGGCATCTGTTTATGTCATTCATTCCATAAAAAGCGTCATCGGAGTGACAGACACAGCGACTCTACCGCGAACTTCGAAATCCGCATGAGCATTTGTCCCTCTCTAATAAAGTTGAGGTTGAAGTGACAGATACAAATCCTCCACGTTTACTTATTTAGAAGTTTGCGATAGTGTGCCAGATACTCGAAAGTCTAGCCCCCTTATTCATAAACGTCTGCTAACTTAACAAGCCGCTAAGTATTGTTTCTCCCTTTTGCTCTTATGGAAACATTGTTAAGACCGAAAGGGACAAACAATTGTTACCGACTTGTTAAGTTAGCAAACGTTTATGAATAAGGGGGTAAATGTTTTGAGTTCGCGCTAGGTCTACTGTAAGCTTAGCATAGGATTAGTGCGACAATATATCGCCGCGAGATAGACTATCCATCCCTCTTTTATTCCTAGAGTTAGCAAAAGATGGAAAATCTATCTCGTGGCGATATACTGACATACCAATCATGTGCTAAGCATACTGGTTTGATGAATTGGCAGAAAAAGTAAATTGGCAGATTACTGTTACAGCTAGTAAGCTTCATTCGTTTTTACTTGTTATAGCAAAGAATATGTAGAACTATTATGTATTGTTTTATGTCGATTATCGGAGATGTACGAATGTTATTGATGTATGTTAAGTAAAATTGCTTTAAGTATTTTATAATAAATATAAGTATTTTTAACTATGTAGTTTTTGTAGAAATCTTATTCCCTATTTTGTTACAGTATTTTTTAAATCACCAAACACAAATTACTGAACATTCGTATACTTTACTCGTATTGTGTCACTAATAGTCAGTTAGCTATTTAGGCGATTGTACAAAACTAATCAGATCCCACTCTAGAACCATGTCAAAATTACAAGTGGTAAGTAAGAAATTTCTTACAATTTTGTTTATAACGTTACTTAGACACAGTTCCCGAGAGGCCTAGAGTTTTCAATTGATTAACTGTACGCGAATTAATCAAATAGAAGCACTGTAATAGTAATATATAAAGTATATTACTATTACAGTGCTTCTATTTGATTAATGTACAGTCACCATCATATAAGTCGGAGCGGCTACGATGCTAAAAATATCTGAACGTGATATAACGCCGTTGTAACAGAGGACTACTCCGATATTTTTGAGCACCTTCGCCGCTCAAATATAACTGATAAATTCGCTCGGCGTACTTCATATAGCCGAATACATAATGGTCGCTTCCATGTCCACCAACCAATTATCTATTGTGTGAATTTTAATTCTTAAGTGCTTTATCGTTATTTTGTTAACAATAAAGTCTTACCCCCTTATTCATGTAAGTCTCCTAACTTAAAAAACCGCTAAGTATGTTTGTACCTTTCGGTCTTATCAATATGTTTATGAGAGCGAAAGGGACAAACAACTAGGCGGCTTGCTAAATGTGAATGAGTTTAGTAAAACGTCCCACTTTGTCGTTTGCCATAAAGTCGCTTTGTCAGCCTATTCATATGAAAATACATGGAAATCTCGTCTTTATGGTAAGCGACAAAGTGGGACATTTTACTAAAAACTAACACAAATTAGGAAATGTGTATGAATAAGGGAGTTAGTTTCAAATCCAACTGCTACATGATAAACCGAATAATTTATAGACATGGACGCGCTCATTCCTTTATATTCAAAAATATGAATATTTTTGAGCTGCAATAAAAACAAAATGCACTGTATAGCAGCTTTCTGTGATGGTATTTTGCATTGAGTAGTAACTCGATAAACTCTAACTTTGTTCGCAGCGAGATCGTGATATGAGGATCTCCAACTGACCAGGGTACAAAGTTACATAAACCTTACTCTCCATCGTTACTTCATATCGCTCGGAGGGTGCACGCGAAGAAGCAGCATTCATTCTGATTTCAATGAGAAGAGACTAATTTAATAAACTGTTATGTTTTTTATTGATTTTTTATTTGTTGTTCAGGTCTAATCTATTTATGATAGATGACAGTTTATTAGGATAGGATTCCCAATTCCCATATTATGGCTGACTGTACACAATGCAAGGTTATGCAAAAACAAGCAACGCACAACGCACACACTCCGTTCATGGGGTAGGTATATGCTCTGGGACAAGTACAAAATAAAGTTATAATAAATGGCCTCACACTCGTCAGTAGAAAATAAGGGTTAAAATTCTAAAAACCACCTACACGGTCCGAAACTGCCAAGGAGTCATTAGCCGGGATGGAGCACTAGTCTCCTACCATTTAGGTTTTATCATGGTTTAATTAACCTCTCATTAAAAATCTTATTTGTGGCCAAACATAGTCAAATGTGGCAGTATGGCTTAGTGCTTTCGCCTATCCTCGAGGATTATAAAGAAAAAAAAAGTGAAGTCAAATGTCAATGTCATTCATGTCATGACAAAAGTGGTTGAGCGCCTTCTCACTTCTCATCTTTGTTATCTATTTACTTTTAAAATAATAACGATTGATATAAAGGTACTCTGACTAATAATAAATAGTAGCGATAACTTCTCTTGTAACACGGATCAACACATCTCGTGACAATTCTTGGGCAGTACGGACTGGAATTATAAGCAGCATCAACTAAACTGATAACAACTGTTCAAAAACAGGATTACAAACTGCAGTTGCGCATCATCCTTAATTTTTTTATGCAGTATTGATTAAATCAAGGCTGTATCAATGAGTCGGCGATAAATGTCGAAGTTGCGAAGTTTATTCCGTCTGAAGGTATCGAAGTACCTGTTGCGGAGTAGTAGCCAGATGAGCGTGCAAGGGTCCACGATGCCGGGCCGGAAGCCGCCGGTGGAGGCCCTGAAGGATCTCGGATATGCTTTCAATTCCAGTAAGTGTTTTGTTATGTTTTAGTTTCTAGTAAAGTATTGGGTGAGTTAACTTGAAAAGTCTCGAATTTTTTTTAATATATAATTCCAATTGTTGTTCCATTATCTTGTATACTATAATATTTACTTGTCTTATTCACTTTGTAAAGTTTTATAATAATACAATACAATAACTCTTTATTGCACCTCAAAGACAAATATAAAACAAATAATAAAAGTACATGTTTGACAGTGGTAAACAAAAGGCGGTCTTATCGCTAAAGAACGATCTCTCGAATAATGATAGTGCACCATTAATCAAACAACTTCTTACATTAAGTTTGACAAGCAGAAAAACTCAGATTAAATATCAATTTATTGTTTATGAACAAGTTATAAAATTAATTTTTATAAACCAAGGTGATAACTTTTACATTAAGTATAATCCAACACTAGCTTTTTATTGACTTATAATTTAATATAATACTTTATGCCCATTTGGATATTTGACTGATCTTGTAGCTAATATAAATGAATAAGTTTAAGAATGGACTAGACAAGCACATCACTTCTACAACTCGGCTATGATTACTGTCACAATGATCACTGCATACACGCTTTCTCAGTTTTTTAACTGCCTGCCTGCTTATTAAATAATAAAATAAATAAATTAAAATATGATTAATTAAAATATTCAAGTCCTAAAATTACCATACAATTTTCACTTTCCAGAAGGAGAACTAAAAAAGATTGTAGATGAAGTTCCGGGCGAGGAGCCATTTGAGTTCAATGTCAGCGAGCTGCACCAGGAGTGCCAGGTGCACTACGAGGAGGTTGGCATGGCAGTCACCGACTATGTCTACCATCTGTTAGAAACACAGGTTAGTTTACAGTAATGTTTTGTTTTGGAATGTCTAATTTATTAATCAATCAATATTTAGTATGTTTGCTTTTCTTCTTTGTTATTTTGTAATTGTAGTTTGTTTAAATGTTAAATAAAACTATTATTATTTTTGAAACTAATAAATTACATGTACTTTATGTGTATGTATTTTTTACATTAAAGAAATTGATTTGAATTTAACAGGTAATTTGTTGTAAGAGTTACATGGTAATTACAGCTAAAGAAACCTTTTTTTAAAATAAAAAACAACAAAATTGTTTTGTATGATGCCACTGAAATTTAATGGTAGGTAAGCATAAGCATCATAATGTATAAATGTCATATGGGCCCAATGTATGATTTATGAATGTCTTAGATTTTTTTACAGTTCAGAGGTAGTTTAATAAAGTTATAGTGTTAGTCATGCAAACTTATCATTTTTATTATATTTTGTCTATACAGGAGAATATGATGAGACTCCAAGTCCCGTCTGACACTGTCCCAGCAACAGGCACCTTCATATTTGCTACCAAGGAGTATGAGACAAAAGATGTGCTTCTCCTACTCATACATGGGTCAGGTGCCGTACGTGCTGGCCAGTGGGCGCTATCGTAAGTTACTATTTATATTTATGTATCTCAAAGTAAGGGACACCATCCTAGTGTTGAATCACAGTAATGCTTCAAATATCAATATCTTGTGTAATGCTGTGTCAGTATTCAAGACCTGAACTAGATATTTTTAAAAAGATGCACTGTTTGATACTAGACCAATTTTGGTTTTTGATTTTTTTAATTTTCATCAACAAAAAGGAGCATGATCTGAAACTTCAATATTTATTCATGAACGTGACTGCTCCGACATATTGCATAGTATGAATGTATCAAGTGATTGTGCTGAATTATGAGGAAATTATTATTTTTATTTTTTGAATGGCCAAGTTATTTCAATGGTTCATCTTTTTTTATAACTCCTATTTTTTACATTTTATCTAAATCCTGAACTTTGAATGAACTTTATAGATGCCATGCAGTATGCCTATAGGCGTTTGCAATGTATAGGTTTAACGATGGTTAATTCCCTCAACATGTTAACTTCATTTCAACTTTTGGAGAAATGCATTTGACCATGCTATAATAACTTCCTTTCATACATTTTCAGCCTCATCATCAACGAAAACCTCGAGAAAGGTACCCAAATACCTTACATAAGGCAAGCAGTGGCCAAAGACTATGGAGTGCTAGTGCTCAACACTAACGATACTTACCGAATAACCGGGAATAAAATACCGAAAAGCGGTACGCCAGATGAACACGCGCAATATGTGTGGGTCAAACATGTCGCAAATACGAAGGCTTCGTCGATTCTAATCGTGGCCCACAGTTATGGCGGCGTGGTCACTATGAATCTGGCTATTAAAAATAAGAATGAGTTTAAGAAGAGAGTAAAGGGTATAGCAATGACGGATTCTGTGCATGGGTTCTCAAGCAAGAGTATACCTGATTATGTTACGAAGGTAAAGACTAAACCCCTGATTAATAAAACTTAAAATATTTACGTATTCATTTTATGTATTAATACTAATGGATCATTAACTTGATCATACAAAATCTCTCGTTAACAGCTTGTATGCATATAATTTGTAATGTAACATATGGAATTAACTATCAAATAAGAGATGGCGTTATGCGGATTAAGGCGGATGATAAATATCTGCATAGCATAGGTATGACCTACTTTTAATTTTAACCGTTTAAATATATTGTATTTTTATTACAGACTGCTAAAAATTGGATTTCCTCGAGCAAACCTTTGGATACGCCCATGCCAACCAGAGATAAAGAAATCCCCATGGTTTCAGCTGGTATGTATATTTTAACGTTACATGCAAAATTATTAATTTATTAACTCTATAGTTTGTATGGGTCCAATAAGCCTCACTCGAACTTTTAAAAACATATCTATGAACCATTTCTTCTTGCGCCGGTTCTGTTCACGGCCTCTCATTACAATTATAAATATGTACTTAAAAGTTCGAGTGAGGCCTACTGGGAAAACCATGGAAGAGGCAAATGTGCAGCAGTGGATTAGGGTGGTTCTTATTTTTACAGTCTTGTATGGTGTTCCAGTCAATGAAAGGAGCTCTTTGCTCTCCTTATTGTCATTTTATATGGGGCACCCTCTGAATTATTTATATGACAAAACAATATTTAACAACATTAGAGCGCGGCTATTATGTCAAGAGCGTAACAAAAAAGAAGAGCGTGCCGTAGTACAAATTTTAGGAATGGCAAAATTAATTAATTATTTTATTAGTTATACTGTGATAGTGACCATATATTTTTTCCAAATATTTTGTAATTATACGATTTTTTTACAGGTCATCCGAAACACGAAATGACGTCATACTCATGCATGGATTCAGTTTTTAAATTTTTTGAAGAAAAACTGTCAAAGAACTGAGTGATATTAATTTGTTCAATTATGGCCATATTTGAAATAGTTATTGTTATGAAAATAAGGATGTTATTGGTATACCTGCAATCAAAATTCAATGAATAAATTTTGATATTTTTTGTGTCAAAAGTAATAATTGTCTTGGCTTTTGCTATTATTAATTAAAAAGCACAATAAAATGGTTTTATTACAAGATTTTGTATGGTTTTATTAGGTATAAGGTTTTAATCTTAAAATAATACAACTGTGTAACAGTATCAATTTATGCATATAATACAGTCGTGGCCAGATAATTAGGAACAAGAGTTTTTTCCCCATACAACTGCCTGCAAACAGGGCTTTGCAAATTTGATAATAATTTAAGAAATAATTGACCATTTTTGTTTATTAATAACAGAACTTATCTATGATTAAATAAGGTTTACTGGAACGTATTGCAAAGTTCCATAAAATACCAATCTTGAAAAATATGGATGACCCCATAAACATTTCAACCTAATTAAGAACAAAATGTATGAAATCGTTCCTAATTAAGTTGAAGTGTCTATGGCGTCATCCATATTTTTCAAGTTAGGTATTTTTTAGAACTTTGCAATACGTCCCAGTATACCTTATTTAATCATGGATAAGTTCTGATATTAATGAAGAAAAATGGTCAAATATTTTTTAAATTATTATCAAATTTTCAAAGCCCTGTTTGCAGGCAGTTGTATGAGAAAAAAAATCTTGTTCCTAATTATCTGGCCACGACTGTATATGTGTTCATTATAAACAGTTTATTTCTTCTTTCCCTTAGAATAATTCTTCATCCAGTATTTGACATCTTGTTTATTTGCCCTAACTCCTAGAACAGCAGATTTAGAGTTGACATCTTTCATCACAAATGGTGAGAATCCAGCTGTATAATCAGGGTCCAGCGCATTAGTTTTGTTCCGTGCCATTTTTGTTGCAAACCTTTTATGAATATGCTGGTCTTCTGTCAAGATTGGGTACTGGAAATGTTGGCCACCCCTGGGAGTGGGTAAGCTAAACCGTTTCCCTCTGGCAGTTAAAGGTTTTCTACCATTAATGTGAATGTGTTGATTTCCTTCTTCGTCAATGCTCACACCGACTTTCTTCAATGTGGCATGTCCACATTTAGGACAGAAAAGTTTCGTCATCACACTGGTTGTTTTGAAACAGGTTGTGCAGCGAAATATGAATGTACGAAGTTGCTTTATTATGCGGCCATCAATAGCTGTGACATTCAAACCAATCTGTTTCAGTACATTCTGCATAGCAAAGTCTGAAGTTATTGCAGCAACTTCAACTGCCTTGTCCTCAAATTCTCCCATGTCCATTTCTTTCTTCTTTTCTGCCAAGTTGCCAGGTGTTATCCATTCCCCACCATCACTATCATCAGAATCAGAATATTCTTCACTGTCTGATTCTTCATCAGAAGATACTTTACTAATGAGATTGTCTACATCTTCACCATCTCTTAAATCCATGCTTTTTATTTGCTCAGCAATATCTTGAGCTAGTTTCTGGTCTTTAGCATTATCATCTAGAAGGTTCTGTACATCAAAATGCACTGCATCTGAACTTTCTATCTTTATAGTAGACCAGTCTGTGCCTTGTTTGGCACCATTAGCTCCGGGTATGTTAATTTTGGACCAGTCTACTGGCTTTGGAGTGTCTTCTTTCAAAGGTTTGGGTTCTTCAACTTTTGGAGCTTGTTCAGTAGGTTTAGGTTCTTCCGAAGGCTTAGATTCTTCTGAGGGAGTAGACTCTTCCTCATTTGAGTTAACCTTATTTTCAGCATTTGAGTTATAGTTAGGCAGACCAGTCACTTTTACAGTTCTTTGCATAGTGGGCTCAGTTTTCAGGTGCTCGACACCAACCTTTTCCTTCTCTATCTGGTAAGCCAGAGCCATAACCTTTATGTCTGTCGCAGAGAGACTAGTATAGTCACCTGTTTTCTTGGAGAATTCTGTAATAAACTTTATGTTTTCTGTGAAGACATCCTTGACTTTCAAGTCGTAGGGTAGTACGACGAGTTTCCTTCTTTGTCGATCATTTGTAATTTCGTCTATTACCTCTTGAACCGTGTACATATTTTCAGCCATATCCTGGAGGTTAGCTGCTCTGATAAAGGCTGTGGTATCCACAACTAAATGCTGTATTTTCTTCGGCATTGTGGAAAGTTTGTAAGAACGGCTAAATTAACTAATGGAAATTAATTATTTTCTCAAAATACTAAATCCCATGTGTCTTGCATTGCATTGCATGGAGTTCAATTGACATTGACATTTGTCACATTTGTTTTTTTTTTAATCTGGTCTTCGTAACTAGAGTTCCAACCAAACGTCACCCTTGGGCCCTACCGCGAACATCGAACGAAACAAGCTCGTCCGAAACTAAAATCGAACGAAAGAGAATTGAAAACGTTACCATGAAATTACTTCGATTCTACTTCTTTCGGACGAATCTATGACGTGAATGAAAATATTGAACGTTCCGTTAACTACCGTTAAGTCGACATCACACTTTCATCACACGCTGCGATCAAAAACCGGTAAAGTAGTAATTAACATAAAATAGGTTAAAGAAATTGTTAAAAATTAAAATTATGAACGGATAATATGATGCGATACTAAATACTACTCTTTTAACTCATTTTCACGCTTAATTAGATTTTTTTCGTTCCTTGTTAAAATAAGCATCAAATGAACGCAAGTGTCAAAGTTGTCAAAAGTACAAAACCAGTCGCCAGTCACCATTAAAGATTAAAGTTTTAAAATATAAAATAGGATTTCGGCTTATAAACGTAAGAAAAGCTCTATAATTATCTTGTGTAACAATTAATTAAACCTTAAGTATAAAAACTGAGGCACTAAGTACTTAATTTCGTATTAAAATGAGATTTTTTATTTTAAATTCGCTCACTTTGATAACATATAATTTCCGTCTTTATTTATTTTTTACAGCGTGCCACCAGTTAACCATCACCTGTGATTATTTAACAAAGCACCCAGATTTGGGGAAAGGCAACCTCAGGCATATTGAGATTATTGAGGGTCGCACAGAGTCCAAACGGCGATGGGACTGAGACCACTCACATATGACCTTTCACTGAGACCTTCAATGGGCCTCAATTGGGCAGTAAAAATGCCACACAATGGCAAAAGGTAAAAAATACTATTTTCCATAACTTAAGATTTTATTTCTTGAAAATTATTTATATTGCAGTAAACATTTTTCTCTCATTTACTTCTTGGTTAGTTTCGTTTTGAATTTGTGTTTGTAGCTTGGCTTCTCTTTAAATAGGTGTGGGCGGATAAAAAATATACTGCCAAATGCAGAGCGGCTGAGCTTAACCGTGTGGCCACTGGGACTGGTGGTTGTCCTCTAAACTCAACGAAATAGATCTCCAGGTGTTGGCAATTATGGGAGAAGGTTTTGGCGGTCGCCAGACCCAGGCCTTCATTAATCCGTTTCAGGTATTGCATTTCATTCAGTTTTTATTTTTGGGAAATTTCTAGTTATTAACATTATGCTAATCATCGCACCTGCAAAGTTCTCTATGTAAGATTTATGTCTTAGAAGTAGTAAAGTAACTACAACTCACAAGAACTATTAATTCTTTTGTCGTTTGTTTGTTAATACTATTGCTATAAGAGACCTGTCAATGTCATCAGTCATAGAAATATTTAATTTGTTTTTTGAATACACTTAAAAGCCTCCAATTACAAAATTAAATTGACTCCTTGCTTCACAATTTAAAACTTACCTGCAGCCACAATACTCTCATCAATCAAAATATTTTGAAAATGTCTTCTAGCCTATTAAATCTTAGTTTTCATATGTCTTTAAAATAAATCCCATAAAAAATATAAAAAAAATCGCGTAATACACATTTTTCTAGTTATTATGAAGCTTATTACAATTGGAGACGTTACATTCATAGTTGTAGACGCCTATATAGGTACATATACCTAGGACAAACTAACAATTACTTACTCAGGTGCATGAGGCTGTACAACAGCAGCAGCAGCTCTATGAAGAGGAAGTGGTGCTGGATATGGACCACCTCTATGCTGCTCCACTACAACAGCAGGTGGTGCATGGCGAAGGAGCCGAGGCCAGAGAAGAAAGGCAACTGCGACCATCCAGTAAGATATGACTCATTTCTCCATACCCAATCATACTATCAATGAGCTAAGTCCCTGATTACGGTCTGATTACCCTTCCAATAAATAAAGCACATAAATCAGTATAATGTACTTTTATCCAGATGCCTTAAAAAACTGATGATCACTTGGTTCTAAGTTCTGAACAAACCTGTTATTGTCATCGTAGTAGTTAGAGAGGTCCTATATTCCTAGAAATTTTATTCCAATGTTTAATATTATATTGTATTAAATTTTTTTTTTGCTCGCAAGTGTGTTAAGAATATCATAATATGCATCATGGCCTGAAGTGGATTACACACTTCTTGATGTAACTAATGATTATACGTATTTTCTTTTCAGGCAGTAGAAGAACGGAAAGGCGTCGATCAAGACTGCGCATAATTTAAAATATTTCATAATCATTGTAATCAAGCACTTTCAGAACACAAGTTTGGTCTTATCACCAACTTAAAACCTTGAGTTCACAAACATGTATAGTTAAAATTATTGATATTTATTAGTATTAATATAAAAATAAATTTACGTGTTTCACGATATGTGTCAAAGACAGCAAATTCCATTGAAACTGGCTTACTATTTGTTTATTGTCGATTATTGGAAAAAAAATATGGAAGAAGATAAAAAAATACATTTTTAAAATATACATATATTATTCCCTTAACTGTTTTATTTCTGTCTTTAGTTTTTTTCTTTTTTATTTCACCACTTTGCCTGCATGACTAATATGTACCTAACCAAAATGCAAATTACTACCAGTACCTACTAACGGTCACTGAGCTAAACTGCAAACGGACAGACAGACGGACATAGCGAAACTATAAGGGTTCTTTGCTTACTATGGAATCCTAAAAACCAAGTGAGTTTCAAAGAAAAATACCTTAAAATACATACCAATCAATCATTATCTATGTAAATTCCTATGAGAACATACCTAAAATGAGTTTTACAATTCATTCAACGATTTCTCAAAAAAGTAGATAGGTACACGTTAAAATAAAATAGAATTGATGTTTTTTTTTTCACAATTATATAAGACTTAGGATATGATGATTGTTTTTGTACTAACTAAATGCTTATTTTAAATACAGATTTAGGATCTATGCTTAACTAAATACCTGCCTTAAGAACCCTATAAGCATGGAACGTCAAAATTCGATTTTAGTAAAAACTTATATCAGTATCGGTTACCTATATTGTTTATATAACAATGCTTATAAGTTTTTGAAAAAATGTTCATTTTCGATCATCATCACTATCATCTCAGCCATAAGACCTCCACTATTTAATTGAACATAGGCCTCCTCTCTGGACCTTCATATGTAACCGTTGGAAGCTACCTGGACCTGCAGCCAGCGTCTCCCGGCAATCTCCATAAAGTAGTTTGTCCGTCTTGTTCTTGTGGGTGGACGTCCTACGCTGCGTTTGCCAAACCATGGTCTCCACTCGAGGACATTTTGCTTTCATCAGATGGCCCTGCCCAATGCTTCAGTTTGCTAGTCCGAGTCCGGAGGACTATGTCGGTGAATTCAGTTCATATACGGATTTCCATTTCTGAATTTGGTCCATTTCCTTCTCCAAGTTTAGCACTCTCCATAGCTCGTCGAGGGACTTTGAGATGAGTTCGATGGTGAAGGACCTCGTTTCCGCGCCGTAAATCATCTATAACTCCACGCTAATTGAAGACTCATCTTGAGTCACTGAGGTGAGTCGGACGAAAAGAAAGTTCTTGTTTCCCGAACGCTGCCCAATAGAGCTGGATTCGGCGATTGACCTTTTTTTAGAAGTTGGACCTACATATCAAATTGTATTATAAAGAAATATCGGTACAGGTGAATCTAACTTTTAAAATTGATGATTTTTGAAAATCTGTTCATGATTCTCGGAGGTATCGAGTAAATTACATACAAAAAATCTGGCCAATTGAGAATTTTCTCCTTTTTTGAAGTTGGTTAAAAATACTTGATGGTGCGTTAAGGTACATTCAAGGTAAAAAAACATAGATGCGGACAGAGTGCAAAAGTATGTATCCACGACTTTATTATTATTTTGTCGTTCATATTTATTGCAATTTACGCGCATCTATTGTACTTATTATTACGGATTACGGCCCGCGGCGACAGACAGATACAAGAGTTCTTTTTAGGTTCAAAATAAAAATCTATGCATATACTGTTCATTTATTTATTTTTAGTACAAGTAATACAATGTACAAACAAACTTCATTTCTATCACTGTGCAGAAACAATATGTATACTGAAGCATAGCACCAGTGACATCATAAACTGTTTTATTGTTTAATTTCGTTTAATTGTGGTATTTATAATAATTTAATAAGCTAGCGGATAATCTCAATTCTGTTGACATTAAATAATACTTGAAAACGTGTCTTTAATCTAATCTGTAATCTCGCTCTCCTTGGGACTAGGTCGATTCGTGTACGATAGTCCCATGATATTTATTTATTTGCCTCTCGACATTTACTGCCTGCCGAGGTTGGCGATCAGCCTCGCCCTCGCCTCGCGGCCGCGGCGCAGCGCCGAGTGCGCGGGCGCCGCGTGCTGGCCGGCGTGAGCGCCGCGTTGCAGCTCCAGCGGCTTCATACGCGCCGCCAAGCACGTTGTACGCAACCACTATCGCTCCCACCGTGTCGGGCCGGCAGTAGAGCTCCCGTACCGCCAGCAAACCTCTCCGACGACCTTAAAGAGGAACGAAAATATACATATTTTGAGAGACGAGACAATATTATACGGCAGACGGACGGAACGAATGCTTCTTCGGTATAGATTATTTCTGCTTGCAGTAGAAGACTTCTTACTGTAGACGTAATATGAGAAATAGTTTTCTTAAACTTGTACTGTTCAGATTTTTCCTATCCGATACTATAAAACGATTTACGCATGAAATGACGTCAATCTGCGTTAAAAAAATCATCAATAGTATATATTTTCTGCCCTCCGACCGGCAAACAGAACTTTGCCGGCCGCTGCGCTAAAGAAAGTTGCCGCCTGCCGGCTCCGTTGAACAGAAAAATAATATACACACTTCGGTCGTTATATGCAAAAGCCTCAGATCACATGTTTGTCTACAATTACACGTCATCCGAGACATTTCCCACTTAAATAGCCTTGGCATGTAATCTACTATTTTAGGATTTACCCGTACTTGACCAAAATTTTGAATACACCAAAAATGTCTTCCCCAAAAAATACCTTATGTTTTCTTAGATAGTTTCCCTGTATCTTCTATAGTTTTCCTGTATCTTCTATAGTTTTCGACTTTCCCATACTGTCCCACTTAAGAAAAAAACATTGCGTACAAAATTTTGCGCTGAACACGACGAGATAATACTGGTTGACAGTGACTGAGACCTAAATTAAATAAATATCTTGGGACATCTTACACAAATCGACCTAATCCCACGGTAGGTTCAATGAAGGCTTGTGATGTGGGTACCAAACGACGAAATATATAATACATAGATACCTAAACATAAATACTTAAATGCATAAGGAGCAACGACCAAGAAACAAATATTTGTGATAAATAAATACACAAATAATGCCCTCGCTGGGATTCGAAACCGGAGCCTCCAGCAGGAGGCAGATTATCTATAAAATAACGTGAATATTAACTAAACAAAATTGACCTGTACCTATATCCCCTTATACTTTAGGCACTGGTCTCACCGCGAGCTACTCAGCTATGAACTATCGGCTATAAATATGAACAAAAGATACGCACTCCCGTGTCTCTTTTATTTACACGGGAGTGCATATATTTTGTTCATGTTTATAGCTCATAGTTCATAGCTTAGTAGCTCGCGGTGAGACCAGTGTCTTAAATCCAAATATATGTTACCTTTCAATATACCGAACGTCCGCTCAATAGTAGACCGCGCTCTCTTTTGAATTTCATTATAACGGCCTTCCGGTGAATCTTCTGCGGCGCCGTCAACTGGGGTCATCAGGTACTCCCGCAGGGGATACCCGGAGTCACCTAAAATTTGTAACATCAAATTACTTAAGAGGGTTTAAAAAGTGTATCTTCAAAATCCTAAACCGCGTGGCGTAAAAAATAGGAGCGACATGAACGTGCGTACGTAGCAGGAAAACAAACTTCTCAGTGCAATATTTGCATAGATTAAGATGAGATTTGTTTATTTACTTCTTAATAAATTGAGGGACACTACTTTCAACTAACCGTCGCTAAGCCTAAATCGCGAACGACTGTAGGCGTACTGTCCCACAGTGTTAAGGGTCCGCAGTAAGCTCTAATCGATGTAGTTTCGTTCTTATTTTAACTACACTCGTATTGTCATGAAATGTATTTACATGTATTAATATTAGTTCTTATTCCATAGGGTGTTTCACTTTTGTATGGGCAAAAAAAAATTGTGATATTTTCCCTGACTTTACTCACGCCCTAAGTTTCTCTGATATAAAAATGATATATATAAAATTTTATTGAGATTGGACAACGTTTAAAGGTTGCACACTTTTGAAAGTAAAGCCAAAGCCCCATACATTACAAAAAAAAATACTTTTTTATAAATTAATCAAATATAATGAACCAACACTAAAAAAGAATGGACAAGTCGAATTTAATGTCATAATATATTAAAAATGAGAACTTATTCTTTGGAAGTAGGAATAAATTCTAAAAAATATTTATAGGGCACTTTTATGAAAACCTAATTCCCAGTGTTTTACTACATTCATAACTATAATAGATTAGTGTACTATATGTAAACATCCAATTATGGCCTAAAATTAAGAAAAAAAACCGGGATCTAGGTTACTTTATAAATAATACCATATTAAGGTTAAAGTAAATTCACACACGTGCTTAAAGAATAAAATCCTTTTTTTATATTTGACGATAGAATCTACTTTCCCAAGTAATTTTAGTGTTGGTTCATTATTTTTTATGAATTTATAACAAAGTATTTTTTTTCGTAATGTATGGGGCTTTGGCTCCACTTTCAAAAGTGTGCAACCTCTAAACGTTATCCAATCTCAATAAAATTTGAAATATATCATTTATATATCAGAGAAACTTAGGGCGTGAGCAAAGTCAGAGAAAATTTCACAATTTTGAAAAATGAAACACCCTATTATCCCATAATAATTATTAGAGCAAACGATACCTAAAAGGTATGCCGTCTCGCCAGTACCACTCAGTTCAGCGAAATGGTCGCATATGACGCTGTTGTCCCATATAACCTCGTCCTGCCCAATGTGATTTATAAAGGACATATTCGAATGTTTAGAACAAAAGAAAAGCTATTTTATTTTCAAACTCATTAGGTTTCAATTTCAAAAGCTCTAATTTAGTATACGGGCAGGACGAGGATAAACGCGTCGTGAGTGGCACGCACCGCCATACGATGCGTCAACGTTTAATATTTGATTTTGGTCGTCGCGAATCTGAAACCGAATTTCAAATTATAGTTATTTCCTTTGACTATTTTTCAAACCATATTCAAATTAATAATGAAATAGCTATAGATAATAGATACAGTTTTTTTGTACCCAATTAGAATGAAGTAATAATGATGATGTTGAATGATGTTGCCGTGTGGTGACGGCAGTAAGAATACATTTGTCACCACCCCAACTCCTCTTGTGGGTGTCGTAAGAGCCGACTAAGGGATTGAAGGATCACTGACCATTCTACAAGATTGATGATGGGTAGCAGGGTCATCATACTGCGATCCCATTACTGCGATCGCCAATCCGCTTGCCCAGCGTGGCGATTATGGACAATTACCTCCTAATGCGTCTATACGCATAGTTTAATAGGAGAGGCCTTCGTCTAGCACTGGACTAACATAGGCTGATGATGATGATGATGATGATGAATAATGATGTATTTGCAGGCCACACTTGGTACTCGAAAGTTTTGTATATACATTAAGAATACATGTGTTTAAGGTGGGCAAATGATAAATGCATTTTAACAAAGGAGATCGAGACAAAAGTGAATTTATCACTGGCCCACCCTATATTTATTTATTTAAACATTATTGCACAATAAAAAAGTACTTATGGCGGACTTAACGACTTAAGGCATTCTCTACCAGTCAACCATTGGGCTAAAATAAAGGTTTGTATGGTGCAGGCTTTTGTATTCGAAAAAAAAAAAGAAAATATCTAGATACTTGAAGATGTATCCAATACTATGCACTTACATCAATACTTTTTATAATATACCATATTCCACCAAAAATGCTGGAAATCGTACGATCTCTGCTACCAACAAAGTAATACCATGCAAATAATCAATCACACAATTTGTCAGATGAATTCTTGCATAATATCCGCTTGAAGGTGAACTTAGTCTGTGCCTTTCTGATGTCGAGTGGAAGTTATGTATGGTATTCTAGGTAATAAAATAATATTATTTACCATCTGTACGTTCAACAAGTGAAAATGTTTACGGTTGAAAAACCTTTCCTCAAAATCATGTGGTCTGTGGTGAGCCACGTGGGTGCAGTCTATTGCGCCACACACTCCCGGGATTCCAAATTGAAAAATCTGCAAAATAAGATTCTTGTATGAAACTGTTCATTACGCAATTGTGTATATGTATAAACTTATAACATTTGAATACGATTTCTTATTTACTGGATCTTATTTATTTGTGACATTCAAATCAAATTACCTATTTTATTAGTAAATATTTTGATTAGTTTTTATTTTTTTCCCAGTTATCACACTACTTAATACTGTATAAATTATAGATATTGGATATCATATACCAAAGAAAAATAGACCAAGATCTGATGCCGCTTCGCTTGGCCACTCGGTCTTAGCAACCACCAGTCAATTTTCTCGGGTATATGCAATCCCTCACAAGGCTAGGCGCCTTTGACCATACTCTAAGGGAAAGCAATCACCATTGTCACTAAAACCACCTCATACTTTTGCATATTAGCTCTTCACAAGTATCCCCACTGACAAGTTAAATTCAAGAATATGTGGTTTAAAAGAAGTTTCTTACGAATACGGGCATTAAGTTATGTCTGAGTTGTTTTATTTTAGGGTGTAACCATGTAACATTAAAATGTATTCTATATTTATAGTATTTGTTTATTGTAATGTTTAGTTACTTTAGTTTTTTGTTGTAATATTGACTCCACTGATCTCTATTTATTCCAATGCAAGAGAAACCCCCCTGCTACTTATTAATTATCTGCTTACAACTCGCACACATAGAATTTTTTGTTGTAAAATTAAATAAGAAGTTAATGTACTTACCCTGCTTTAATGGAACCCCGTGCTGCCTGTGTTTGGGGGAATTGGATATGCCTATGTGTCAGAGTTGGGTCGTTTAAGGCAGTAGTAACTTCTTTTAGGCACTCTGATACCGCTTGTTGGGACATCGGCACCCATTGGTCTCGCCCACTCCACCCTGGTAATCGCCCCTACCATAAAATTTTCATGATATTAAAATCTGTAAAAAAAAATGTTAACATTAAAAAAATTATATCAATTTTATGATCACTACACCTAATAAAAATAATTGTTGTTTTGTCAATAATACCTATGTGCCCATCTATGGCTAAGTGGTAGGGTTTAAGTGGTAAAGGTAAAGAACATATAAGGATTGTGTAGGTATTATGAATATTATGATTACCAATTTCAGATCATGAATATACATTCAGGTTAGTTCTTGTGGAAAGGCACCCGCCTTTTCACTAGAGCTAATATCACATACTTATGTGAACCTTCTAAACCTATACTATAGACCTTTAAATGTTAGGTATTAAGTCTCATTCTCATTACAGCACCAATGTTCAGTATACTTAGGCTAGTTTTTTGGCCATATAAATACACATTCAGAAATGTTTTACCTTATCCACAGGGTCGATTCCACGGCTATGCCATTGGGGCGGCATCAAGGGCACCACATCGGCGCACAGAGTTTCTAACACCTCCCGGGTGACCCGAAAGGTGTTGATGAACTCTGGGTCAGGCAAATGAATAATTTTTGAGGTCTCCCGGGTATGCCGTCTCCGAGCAGCCTGTTCCCTTCTTTCTTCATCCAAAGCTTCTTGTAAGATGAACAATCTTGCAGCCATTTTTACTATAACTAAATATCGCGATTGTAAACCGTTCGTTAGGTGCTTTCTATCTCCTAAACATAAGACGTATTTCATTAAAACACGTTTACTACTTACGCAGCGAATTCCGCCTTGTTGTTAGTATTCAAAACGCCTACCAAATACAACAGAAAAAAATATCTCGAAAACAACGAAAGCAACGCACAATACTCACATACGACAACGACACAATGACGATATCATGTCATAACGGTCATAAATGTCATAATCATAATGATCGAATAATTACCATGTGCTGAATTACAAAAACCGTGAATCACGCTTCGAAACATAGTTTTCAATGAAGTTTCTAAAACACGTGCAAAGCAATATATTTACTCTTTTTTTCTAAGCTCGAGATCATAACAAATCACTAAAATTAAAGACTTATTTACTATTACAAAAGTCGTGAGAAAATGAAAAAGTGGCGTGTTTCGGCAACATTGAGATCATCGAAAGAAGGACGTTAGCTCAATAGTTGCCGGCATATTTGACGTTTCTTTACGTAGTAAGTACTGTCAAAAACTCCGCATATTGCCTTTCGTGGTAGCGTTTACGGACCGACTTCGTTACATTCACGTACTTCGTGGCCGCAATCAAGAACGAAAGAGTTTCCGAGTAGCGTTTTGACAGATGAGCCTCGAAATTAACGAACTACGTGTTTCGCGGTAGCGCCCCTTGTTACATTTCGGATGTCCTTTCAAGTCGGACGTCGGACTTATCCGAAGAGACTGCAACTGTCCGGTATAAGTGTGACAACGGCCTTTTATGTGAACTATTATAGAATCTGTGACATAGACTTCTTGTTTGTTTATGGTACTTGTCGAATTTAGACAAGAGTCGAAAATAATTTCGATAATATTGTAAACATATTAATTTAATATTTGAAATTATTGTGTAATGTACATATCGTATAGGGCACAGGGTTTCAATAATAGTTAAGAAATATGAGTTCTAAAAAGGGTAAGCGTAATTTAGGGAACAAACATTTTCCTATAGCAGAATCTGTGAGCATCGCTCTGAAAATCCAGTTGGATAAGTTTTTAAGTGATGAAAATGAGACAGAGCTCAAGTTTCCGACGTTTCTGTCGGCACAGGAACGGGGCTTCATCCATGAGACTGTTGCTAAGCTGGGCTTGAAGTCGAAATCGCGCGGGAAAGGTAAGTTGTTGTACTGAGAACATAGGTTACATTTTCGTAGATTTGATACATTCTCGATTTCCTTATTCCTAGTAAACATGGTATTAAAGCATCTAAGTAGAAGCTTTACTAATCAGCATTAGTAAAAGCAGTTTTAAATAATATTAATTATAACTTAATATTATATTTATATCACTCTTTATACTTTAGGTATTTAAATTTACTGTTTACTGAAGCTTAAAAGCTTACTAATAGATTGTACAAAGTCTTGAACGAATTCTTGCAACATTAACGGGAATATAATATAAAACTTGTTATTACGAATATTAATTTCTTCCATTTTAGTTCCCACAACAGATGACTATCATACTATGCATATTGAATTGCAGGTGTAAATCGTTATTTAACAATTTACAAACGCATTGGTTCCACAATAATTCAAAATGATGCTAAGCTCATCCTGGACTCTAACATGCGGTGCAGCATCACAGAGCTGTTCAACACATTTCCCATCACTAGTAAAGAGAAGGATGACCTGAGCTGCTGTCCGGAGAAGGAACGGAGCCCTCAGCTGGCTCATAAGCCTGTTGGGCAGTTAAATAATGGGGTTGCTCAAGTAAGCTTAAATCTTCAGTGTAATACTATGAGTTACTATGATTAGCTATCTATGTTACATGTAAATGTATACACATTTATACACTACAAACTACTCAATAGTTTGTAGTGAATAAATGTGCATACATTTACAGGCTTTTAGTGTTAGAGGGTTTTTTTTACGCAAAGATGTAAAATGTTCTAAATGTAACTTAACCTTGTAAGGCCCATTCTATTTTTAGGACAAATGAAATGATAACCCATTGTCCTAAAAAAAGGACATTTTATTTTTAATTTTGGGCCCTACAAAATAAAATTCATATTTCTTTGAAAAATATGACGTTATGGGCCATTATGAGTAAATTTTGTTGTCCTAAAAATAGGACGTTGGGCCTTACGAGGTTAAGGACCTAAAATTTGATTTCACTAATATGCATTATAAATACTGACTTTATCACAAATCTAAAAGAATATTAACATGTGTTAAGATAAGGTTGGTGACGTAATGAAATAATTTAACAGGTTGTTTGTTCTTTTAGGTACCCAGTACAACATATAACCCAGACTTAATTAAGTTTAGAGAAAAGTTGCCAGTGTATGAGCAGAGACAGGAATTGCTGAATGCTATTACACACAATCAGGTAAATTGATATTTCTTTTCAGTTAGTCAGAATTTCTTTGTTGTTGTCAGTTCAGCTAGATTTCTAGATTAGTCTAATCTAGAATTCTAGCTGCCTTCCTTCTTAAACAATAATTTTATGATTTAATTTTAAATAATTTAATACAATACCACACCAAACAATATTTATACAACTCGTAACATTAAACTCAAGGGATATTGATAGTAATTTCAGCTAGCTAGCTGAGGTACTACATTTTCATAGCATTTTTACTTAAAACCTGTGTATCTATGTTATTATTTTTTGTTGATGTATTGTATATTCTCTGTTTAGTGTGCTTAATAAGTAATAAATCATTATTTTCATTGAAATAAGTAAATTTATTGAAGATTTACAAGAAAACTTTCACAAAAAAATGATCCATACAAAATTATTTAAAAAGTATGCCTTTCTTTTTACTATAGATTATGTGTGCCAATACTGGACATCCTCCCTGATCATTCTCTTTAGACAAAGTTACTATAGTAAAGTATTTAACCTTTATAAAAATGTTGTATCTAGATATTAATTAATTAAATAAAAGTATATTAAAATAACCTTTCAATAAACATGTGTGATAATGTGGAAACTTTGCTATAAATCTCAATTAAATCTAGCCACTTAAAACGGTTTTGCCCTACTTTATGTGGGTTTGACTTTAGATTGAATTTCGAATTTTCGAATTTAGCGTTATAATGGCTTACATTATGTGATTTATGTGTTATGTGGATTGTTTACAATTGCACACTAAAAATATGTAGTTTTCTATTTCGTTGCGGGATTCCCCGATTACTATAACCTTTACGACTGAAAAATTGAAGAGTTCATAGGGGATTCCCCAATCTACCAACTGTTTTATATGGGGGGATTCCTTGTTTGTTATCTTCGTTCCAAGATTAAGCGTGCGGTTCCACTGACGCGGAGCTGTGCAAAATTTACCAATTACATTCTTTAAATTCGAATTCGAAACACTGTAATGCGGTCTCATTGGCCGAGCTCCCACAGCTCCGCTCCGCTCCGCGTCTGTGGAGCCGCACCCTTACTGACAATAGAGCCTAGCTTGCATGCACTTTATGGGCCTTCTACACGATCACTGGTCAACTATATTAGCATTCGTTCCACACGATCGGGTGGTTGACTCAACTTGTCGGCTTATACATATGTGCTCGCGATCAAGGCTGTTGGCATCAACCAAATATCACTCGCGTCAATCCGAACAAGGACACGTTGTTAGCGGTTGGAGTGGTTGTTCCCGATCGTGAATGCCTATTATATAACATGATCTTCTGGCAGGTGATAATAGTAGCAGGCGCGACAGGCTGCGGCAAGACGACCCAGCTGCCGCAGCTGGTGCTGGAGCACTGTCAGCAACACAAGCAGCCGGCGCGCATCTACTGCACGCAGCCGCGTCGTCTGTCCGCCGTGTCCGTGGCGGAGCGGGTGAGTCCATGTCACATGTGTCACAGGCGGCCATGGTAGCCAGTACAGCTGGTGCTGGAGCACTGTCAGCAACACAAGCAGCCGGCGCGCATCTACTGCACGCAGCCGCGTCGTCTGTCCGCCGTGTCCGTGGCGGAGCGGGTGAGTCCATGTCACATGTGTCACAGGCGGCCATGGTAGCCAGTACAGCTGGTGCTGGAGCACTGTCAGCAACACAAGCAGCCGGCGCGCATCTACTGCACGCAGCCGCGTCGTCTGTCCGCCGTGTCCGTGGCGGAGCGGGTGAGTCCATGTCACATGTGTCACAGGCGGCCATGGTAGCCAGTACAGCTGGTGCTGGAGCACTGTCAGCAACACAAGCAGCCGGCGCGCATCTACTGCACGCAGCCGCGTCGTCTGTCCGCCGTGTCCGTGGCGGAGCGGGTGAGTCCATGTCACATGTGTCACAGGCGGCCATGGTAGCCAGTACAGCTGGTGCTGGAGCACTGTCAGCAACACAAGCAGCCGGCGCGCATCTACTGCACGCAGCCGCGTCGTCTGTCCGCCGTGTCCGTGGCGGAGCGGGTGAGTCCATGTCACATGTGTCACAGGCGGCCATGGCAGCGGGCACTGGCTGCGGCAAGACGACCCAGACTCTGCCGGCTTGTCATTAAATCTGCCAATCAACAATCAACACGATAAGCACTTTTTTCTTAACCCGTTACGGATACCACCCGGCGCGGCGAAGCCGTGTTATGTCCAACTCCCACAGACTAAACCCCTGGATTATTCCACCAGTCGCCCTTTGTACGGGGTTTCGGGAACCTACTGCAAATATCCGTAACGCCTGAGCGTTACTGACCGAGCTGCTTCGCGCAGTATTATCGTGAGGCTGCTCTTCATTGTGGAACCGACTTACCGTTTGTTTTTATTAGTTTGGACATTTCCATTTGAATATATTTGTTAATTTATTTATGTTTACAAGAATGTATGGGTTATATAATGTATCAACTCCTTTGACAGGTGGCTTACGAGCGTATGGAGAAGATCGGGCAAAGCATCGGCTACCAAATCCGCCTAGAGTCCCGCGTCAGCCCGCGCACCGTGCTCACGTACTGCACCAACGGTCTCTTACTGCGGACTCTCATGTGCACCGACACGCAGTTGGCCGGTTAGTTGTGTATAGGTACTGGTGTATATACACTGGGATATTGGATATGGGAAGCAAAGCATCTGCTACCAAATCTGCGTGAGGTTTCACATCAGTTCGCTCACTGTTACATACCGCTCCAAATATTGCATAAGATTGGACCAATGACATTATAGATTTATAGGGATTGATATATCCATTCCAGTTCAGAGTAAACACTTTTTACAGCTGTCTAATCATCTTGGTTCATAACATGCTTATGGCAGCATTGTCATTATTTAAAATTTAGACTAACAAAACTTGTCTTTCGATATATTTCCACTATTATGGATCAGAGAAACTACTGTTTGTACTATACATGTTATGTCTCTACGTATTCTTAAGAAATACTTTTAAACATTAAGGACTGATATTTTATAGACAAACGGGTCTTAATCGCGTAAACTCTTTACCTGCCTCCCTAGTCCTCCCTAATCGGCCTGCGACCACGGGTGTAACGTCAGGATATAATTAAACGTACCTTTACGCGATTAAGACCCGTTTGTCTTTAAAATATGAGTGATAATCGTGAAAGTTTAAATCAACTAAGGACTGATTTTTAAATCCTCAGTGAAAAGTATCTGTTAGTTAAAATTATTACCATCCTTATCTCAGGTCATCAGTAAAAAAAGGATAAAGCTAACATATTTGACAGTTATTATTAACTGGGAATGTATACTTTATTAATTACAGGGATTAAACGCACAATACAACAGATACTTATCAATGAAATACAACTAGGATCTAAAAAGTAATAATGAAATTAAAAGTAAAAATAAAACTAAATAAATCATTAAGTGTATACATATTTACAAATAAAAAACTGCGGCGAGCTTAGCGCCAGATGGTAGGGTGCCCAGAAGGCTGGTGGCGTTGCCACGCTGAATTGCGATTCCGAGTCGCTGCGCCAGGAACGAACCAGCCCTCTGGTCACCAGTAGCATCTGTGAGACGCTTCGCCAACTCCTTAAACACTCTAACTGGGAATTGAAAAATTTGTTCTAAAAAATAATAATTAGTTTCCTATGTAACTCGAGATTATGCAAATCGACCTAAGTATGACTCAAGTCTGCGTGCTTACAGGAGTGACGCACGTATTCGTGGACGAGGTTCACGAACGAGATAAGTTCAGCGACTTCCTCTTAATCGCACTCCGAGACGCGCTGCCAAGATGCCGCGACTTGCGTCTGATCCTCATGTCTGCCACTATGGACACGGGCATCTTCTCCCGGTTAGTCATAAACAGAGATCGGACAAAAGTGCGTCATTGTTCGCAATAATATGGACATGACTCCAAAGTGAATTAAATAATTAATAATTTAATCATTTTCAGAAAATTACCTTTTTGACACCGGTAACTATGAAAACCTTTGTAAATAGTCACCCTAAAGCTTCGAAATCAAATTTCAAGAAATTATTCGTTTGATTATTCATTTCATCAATTTTGGAGTCATGTCCATATTATTGCACAAGGACGCACATTTGTCCGATTCCTGGCCCCTGTACCACAAAACTTTACAAGCGTACAATTCTACAAAATTGTCAACTTTTTGTATGGGATTTTATACAATTTTGTAGAATTGTACGCTTGTAAAGTTTTGTGGTATAGGCCGCAGGTCATAAATCATATACATATATACCATATGTACACTAAGCAAAAAATATCGCCTACCAATGTTCGACCTGAGACAAGAAATAATAGTGTTGTCTAGGGTCTCTAGGTATACGGTTGGTACACCAAATTCTTGGCCCAACACTGCTGGTACGTCAGTAAAATGCACGTCCCTTTACGTATGTACGTTTCTTTATCTCAAGAGATACATACGAGCGACTACAACACATCCAATAGGCTTAGAACATATGCAACACTTTACTGCCATCGCCAACTTGCGTAACGTGGCAATTATGGGCTTTACCTCCGAATGCGTCCATACGTACAGGCAACAGGAGAAGTCTTTGTCTAGCAGTAGACTGAAATGGGCCGTGTGGTGACGGCAGTAAGAATACATTTGTCACCACCCCAATTCCTCCTGCGGGTGTCGTAAGAGTCGACTAAGGGATTGAAGTGTCACTGACCATTATTTGATAAAAGATTGATGATGGGCAGCAGTCATCGTAGTGGACATTACTGCGATCGCCAATGCGCTTGCCCAGCGTGGCGATTATGGCCATTTTACCTTCTAATGCATCCATACGCATAGGTAACAGGAGAGGGGCGTGTCCCGCAGTGGACTGCGATAGGCTGATTATGTGAAAAACTTGCATAAATAAATAAATATCTTACACAAATCGACCTAGTCCCACGGTAAGCACAATTAAGGCTTGTGTTGTGGGTACCAAGCGACGATATATATAATAGATATATACATATAGATACTTAAATACATAGACAGCCATGACCAAGGAACAAATATTTGTGATAAATAAATACACAAATAATGCCCTCGCCGGGATTCGAACCCGGAACCTCCAGCTTCGTAGGCAGAGTTACTACCAACTAGGCTACGGAGGCTGATAAAACAACATTTGATTGTATTCTACCATTACAGATATTTCAACAACTGCCCAGTGATAACGATCCCCGGCCGCCTGCACGAGGTACAGCGGTACTACTTGGAGGACATCCTCAAACTGACGCAGTACCGCACCAAGAAAATGATCCAGGCTGAGAAAGAGCTCAAACATAAACTCAAATCTGGACAAAGTTACTGGTCGCATCTTGAAGGTAAACAATATAATTCTAAAACTCTGTACAACTTTATAAGGTACAATAATTGTATAAAATCCTCTTAAGGCCCAGCCATACAAAAGACAATTCCAAAATTTGTTGAAAAATTTACCTACTCTGCAGGAAAAGTTGATTTTAGTTTGTGCGAAAATTATACGAAGCGAAACAAATGCAACTCTGTTCTAATTTTATAGGATTTAAATTTGGCGATGTTAATAAGTATTATAGGTAGGACCGTGGGCTTAAGTAGGTTAAATATTTGCGTACATGCTTCCTTTTTTTAGAATTAGAAATAAGGTAAAAATTGATTAAATATCAATTATGAAACCAAAATAATGTCTATGTAACCGTAAATTGTTTATAATTGTTACGTATTCTTTAGCTGTGACTTATTTTTCAATGGTCTTTTTTTAAAGGCATTTGAATTAAGATCGGTCATCGTCTTTAAAATACTGAAAAAAATACCTTTGTTATCTGTAATAAATGAAAGCGAAATATTTGACACGAAAAAGTCTGAAAATGAATTTATCAAGTCGTGTATTTGCAGGCCAAAAGCAAACAGAAGATAGCAACAGTAAGGATAGTAAAGAAGAGAAGGAAGTAGCACTTGAGCCGTCGTTGCAGGCCGACATGGACGAGTTTTTAGAAGAGTGCTTCAAGGAAGGCAGCTTGGTAAGTTTTAAAACATTGGCTTACAGAATCCTGCGGCGAGAAATTCATTTGAAATTGATTTCGACATACCTTGAGGTGTTTTTTACAATATATTGTTAAAAATAGACAAAATTCTACAGGGTACAGCGCTGCCCAAATGCTACCAATCGCAATTGTGTTATTAGGGTCAAAATTCTTTTCATTGTCTTGTTTCATACCAGCGTTAAAATTCTTTTTGTTGTCTTGTTTCATACCACTCTGTCACGCTTTTAGTTGCTGTTTCGACTCAGTATATAAAAAAAATCCGGTGAACTTGGGTGAATCAACTTTTTCTATCTGTTATTGCTATGGTTACGGTCGCCTGAGTCACGCTGGTTTTATACAAAATTATGCTACTTAATTTGTGCAAACATGCATATAGTCCATGTTTGTAGACGGCCCATCAAGGAAAGGGTTTATTAACACCAGAAAAGTGCATGTATGCATAGTTTAAGTAGCATAACTATGCATAAAACCAGCGTGACTCGGGCGACCGTAACCATGATAATAACAGGCAGAAAAAAGTTGATTCACCCACTTGTATTTCTTTTTCACGCTAGATTTTAATCCATACATCAAAAATTAGAACCAAAACATCATCTCATACAAAAATCACAACTGTGTCACGTTTTTTAGGGACACAAAATAAGACAACGAAAATATTTTTTTACCATTAAACACTTTCGCTACCGACAAATCGCGTAGCAGGCATTTGTGAATTTTGCTTGTATACTGGAGATTCGTTGGAAACTCATGAATAAAGTTTCTGGAGTAGTGTGCAAATCTGTGTTTGGTAGTCCTTAGGCCCAGCCATACAAGATAAAAATTCAAAATATGTCATAATTTTTTTTACGGGCATTCCTTTGAGCGTTTCAGCTGCCGTGCTCGGAGAAATGCCCTCACCTTCTCAAAATTAAATTAAGTTGATTTCAGTTTGTCCGAAAATTTTACTAGACAAAACAAATGCAACTCTTTTCTAATTGACTAGAATTTAAATTTGTTCGATTTTAATAAGTGTTACAGGTAAAAATTTCTTGGTTCTAACCACAGAGCACGGACCTCTTTAGTGTGTAACCTTAGAGATAGAGGCGGCCTTGGCTGTCATTTTCATAGAAATCGACCGTGTCAGGTAATTTTGACATGTTAATGTAAATAGTGTTGTTGTATGGCTCGATATTTTTATCGATAGATTAAAGCCAACAGTTATTTGACTAAAAATGTTACTTGAAAAAAGCTATTTAAACATTCTCATTTTTAAAATCTCACTAAAATGATGTCGTTATGAATGATATAAAAAACAGTCAAATTTATACATTTATTTGAATTTATATTTACAATAAGTACCCACTTACATTAAGTTCTTAGCTTTAAGGTTAAAGTTAAACAACAAGTGTTAAGGGTAAGGCTAGACAGAGGTTAAACAACAGGCGGTCTTAATATTTGTATTTAATAATAACCATTTGTCGTTTTGCGGGAAGCATATCATATACTTCTCCAACACTTCCATTATCTGGCTGGAATTGGGAACTTTCTTCAGTGTCCTAAAACACGTTACAAGGATTGTCATCAGTGAAAGTGAAAGTATTTGTTCAGTGTAAATGTATACATATATGTATAGTAACTAAACACTGTACTTAGTAACTAAATACTAGTTCACAAAAAAAGACGCCACTCAGCATGTCATGACATCATGACATGACGCTGGTTTTCAGGGCAACCTAAACTAAAGCTAAGCTAAGTTTATAATAAGTATAAAAAATAGTAAACACAGTTAAACTATATCTACTTATATTACGTTATAAAACCCAAAAAGAAAATGTAGGTATATTATAGGTGCTTAAATTAAAATTGTAACTATAAATGGGAACTAACTAAAATTAAACGATCAACTGTAAGGAATTTAGATAGTTAGGTAATTTAGGTATTATAAATGAGGACAGATTAACTAGATGTATAAATGTATAAAGATATTTTTAAAAATTGTACCGTATTACGTTTTCTTTAAAGATTATCAGATGGGTTACTTGGGACAAGAAACACCTGGAAATTACATACTTAAATTAATATGTATTAACAGATAACATCAGAAACCCTTTAAAAGGTACTTTACTTTTAAAACATAATAAAATTATTTAGCAAAGCTAACTTACCTTGTCAAACGCTGGATGGAGTTTTAAAGTTGGACTGGCATTGGATGACAATATAGATCTTGGATTTGTTTTTACAAAACTGTCATTTTGGAACAAATTGTGTCGTGTTTTTGCGGAAACCAGTTCAACTTTCCAGTCGCCGTTATCCAGCGTTCTCTGACACATGGTTCTATAGGAAATCTAAAAATTAAGTCAGAATTTCTAAAACTATATGTTTTTGTACAGTTGCTTCATTGTCTGCACTCTAGATAAATATTATATTATTGCTAAATATAAATAAATAAATAAATGTTTGGGGGACAGTCTCATACAGATCAACCTAGCCCCGTACTAAGCAAAGCTTGTACTATGGGTGCTAGGCGACGATATATATTGTACTTAAATAGAGAAATACACATAATTATACTTACTTATACATAGGAAACGTCCGTAACTCGGGAACAAATTTTGAATTTCTACTAACACCGTTTAGTTGTAAGAGTTTACATAGACTATCGATAACAAATTCAGCGTCGTGTCTCTTCACTATGTCTCTCGTCCATACTAATTTTATATTGAATTTAATATAACTTTTTTTACTTACCTGTGATAGGAAACGTTTGAATTTTGTTTATTAACGTACGTAGACTGGTTCATGCACCAGATTACAGAGCAATGTGGCATTCTTCGTATATTTTTATAGTTTATATACCCATGACGTCCCGAGAGGTACTGACAGCACATATGCGTAAAACGCATATGCGCGGCACGGGTTTTGTCTGTCACGCCGTCTCTCTATAGGCGCCCTAAGAGTTCCAACCTCCTTGGTTCTAACCATGGGCCGTACGAGGATATTTATTTACTTGTCCCGTATATCGTTCTAACTAAGCAAAATTGTAGAGGGAAATTGAAGGCCTAGCCACACAAGAGAAATATTTAAAATATGCCATTGAAATTTTTACCTACTCGGAATTTGATAAAGTTGATTTAACCGACTCGTTGCGTGTTCCATTTTCAAAAACTTTTATCTATGGCGGCGAACAATTTTTTCATGATAAGCCAAGCGTGCCTTACGCCATAGAATATGATGACTCGCCTATCGTGTCATACGCCATTCGTTAAAAACATTCATTGAAACGGTTAAGTTTGTCCGAAAATTTTACTAAATAAAATAAATGCAACTCTGTTCTAATCGAATAGAATTTAGATGTGTTCGGTGTTACAGGTGTACAACCATGAGTCGTACGAGGATGTTTATTGACTGTTCAACTATTCTAAGGCATATTGCGAAAGTACAAATCAAATTATTTATTAACTAAATATTTTGATTTCTACTTTTAATTTTTCTCCAGTAGCCACACTACTTAATACTATATAAAAAACCTCACCCCACCTCTCGCCACCTCGGACATAGGTGATCTTGGTCGTTTTTCTTTGGTATATGACATCTAATATTTATAATTTATTCTAAGGCATTTGTTCATTGTTGGCAGGACTCATTCTGCCAGATCCTGTACATGTATCTATCAGAAGGCGTGCCCCCTTCATGCGCGCAGTCGGCCTCGGGCCGCACCGGCCTCATGGCGGCCTCGCGCCACGGCCTCGCCGACACCGCCCGCCAGCTGCTGCAGATAGGTGCGTCCTGTCTGTAGGCCTCGCTGCCACATGCTGTACATGTACTGTCGGAGGGCGTGCTCCTTCATGCGCGCAGTCGGGCTCGGGCCGCACCGGCCTCATGGCGGCCTCGCCGACACCGCCCGCCAGCTGCTGCAGATAGGTGCGTCCTGTCTGTAGGCCTCGCTGCCACATGCTGTACATGTACTGTCGGAGGGCGTGCTCCTTCATGCGCGCAGTCGGGCTCGGGCCGCACCGGCCTCATGGCGGCCTCGCCGACACCGCCCGCCAGCTGCTGCAGATAGGTGCGTCCTGTCTGTAGGCCTCGCTGCCACATGCTGTACATGTACTGTCGGAGGGCGTGCTCCTTCATGCGCGCAGTCGGGCTCGGGCCGCATCGGCCTCATATCGGCGTGGTGACGGCTGTAAGAATACATTGTCACCACCCCAACTCTTCCCGCGAGTATCGTAAGAGTCGACTAAGGGATTGAAGTGTCACTGTCATTGATAGAAGAATGATGATGGGCAGTAGCGTCATCATAGTGGAAACATTACTGCGATCGCCAATCCGCTTGCCCAATATGGGCATTTACGTCCTAATGCGTCTATACGCATAGTCATTAGGAGAGGCCTACGTCCAGCGGTGGACTGAGATAGGCTGATGATGTGAACGTATGCTTCGTTTGGTCGTAGGCAGAACACATCTGAACGCACGAAGCCAGCACAACACCGGTATAAACTTTCAAATCATATTTTGCCGGCATTCACACTTATTTTTTACTAATTGTTATTATGTTCCTCAGGTGCGGATCCAACAGTGAAAGACAAGAACGGCAAAACGGCCCGCGACTACGCGCTAGAGGCGGGCCACGCCGACTGCGCCGCCCTCCTCTCCTCGCTCGGCGCCGCCGATCCCGCCGACACCGCCGCCGACGACTCCGCCGACAATTTCCTACTCGATGTCTACCACCACTCCGTCTCGGAAGACTTCATCGACCACGACTTGATGCTCACACTTATCAAGCATATACATATTAACCTACCCAAAGGCAGCATTCTCGTGTTCCTTCCCGGGTATGATGACATAGTGACTTTGAGAGATTTAGTTCAGAATTGCACGGAAATGAACGCGCTGAAGTACCAAATATTCACGTTACACAGTAACATGCAGACGCTCGATCAGAAGAAAGTTTTCAATCCGCTTCCGAACGCGAGGAAAATCATCATCTCTACTAATATAGCGGAGACTTCGATAACCATCGACGATGTGGTCTACGTAGTGGATTCCTGTAAAGTGAAGGAGAAGTATTACGAATCGAGCGGTGGAGTGTGTTCTCTACAGTGTGTGTGGACTTCTCGAGCCGGCTGCCAGCAGCGCGCCGGTCGCGCCGGACGAACAAAACCCGGACACTGTTTCCACATGTGCTCCAAGAGAAGATTCCAGACCTTACCCCTCAATTCCATCCCGGAGATCTTGAGAGTGCCTTTGCAGGAGCTGTGCCTTCATACGAAGCTTCTAGCGTCCGGTAATACGCCGATAGCGGACTTTTTATCGAAAGCGTTGGAGCCGCCCTCGTTTTTGGCGGTCAGGAACGCCGTGACGTTGCTAAAGACCATAGGAGCGCTGACTCCTATGGAAGATTTGACGGAAATTGGGCAGCATCTTCTAGATTTAACCGTGGAGCCGAAGCTGGGAAAGATGCTGCTATACGCGTGCGTGATGAAGTGCCTCGATCCGATTTTAACGATTGTCTGCAGCTTGGCCAACAAGGAGCCTTTCCAGATATCGATGAACCCGGAAAACAGAAAGCGAGGAAGCATGGCCCGGAAGGAATTCGCAGCGGATTGCTACTCCGACCACATGGCGTTGTTGCGAGCTTTCCAAGCTTGGCAGAGTGCGAGGGCGAACGGTGCCGAGCGAGCCTTCTGTGCCAAGAACCTTATATGCGGCGCTACCATGGAAATGATCGTCGGCTACAGAGCGCAACTTCTCGCCCAGCTCCGAGCACTCTGTCTAGTCAAAGCCCGAGGCTCCGGCGATATCAAGGATGTTAATCTCAACTCTGAAAAATGGCACGTCGTTAAAGCCGTCCTAGTGAGCGGTCTCTACCCTTCAACGGCGCGCGTCGACCGAGAATCGGGAACGTTGAGGACCTCAAAAGAAGTTAAAGTGGCTTTCCATCCTAGCTCTACCCTACACCGAGGGGACGGTATAGCGGGCGCGCACAAATCCGTGCAGAATTTGCCAACGGACTGGGTAGTGTTTGAGGAAATATCCAGAGCGGGACGGTTCTGCTTCATACGATGCAACACTTTAGTGACACCCCTGACTGTTGCGCTCTTTGGCGGGCCTTTAAGGTTACCGCCTGGAGCTTTAACGCAGCGAGCGAATCCTCCAGGGTTGTCAAGCGACTCTGACAGCGAAGCCGACGAGAACAACTCCTCCCCAGACACAGCAGTATTAACTTTAGACGACTGGATGGCCTTCACCGCAGACGCCTCAGACGCTATAAGCGTGTATTACTTGCGACAGAAGTTATGCGCTCTAGTCATCCGCCGCATGTCTAATCCGGCTAAACCGATGACTCCTCTAGATGAGCAGATTTTGAGCACGGTTGTCCACGTTTTAGCGGCTGAAGAGAAGAATGTTGGTTTGAACCAGCCATCAGGGATCGGGCAGAGGCCTAAGCCGTTGACGGTGGACGCGCCCAATTGGCGGACTCGGGCGGAGGAGGAACAGTATCGACACGATGGGAAGTACTACCCGCAGTACCAGCAGGAGTACCAGCAGAACTACTACCAGAACCCGTACTACCAAAACGTAAGTGATTAATGATTTTGTCTATTAGTTTAGTAATAATTATGATAATAGAATTTGTCTGCTTATGAAATGAATTAGGATGATATGCAACTTTGCTCTCGATTAAAGATACATATTATGTCGATCTTGAGAGGTGAAAATTAGCCAGAATGACATGATACATATTGGTCTCCGGACAGGTATAAATAAACAGTAAATGGATCTGATTTTTCCTCAAGTTTAATTTAGGTTTTATTAGAGCTTTGACGAAACAAGTGCATACAATGTTTTTTGCGAGAGTCAATAAAAAAAATACAATAATCAGAGATCGAATTCTAATATTCTTAACGGTTTATGCAGGCATAAGGTAGTTCAACCCACCATAACTCTTCTATGTATGTAATTTAAAATAAATTTGATATTGGTGTTACTTTTTTACTATTTGGATAATACCAGTAGTAGCATTGTAAAAAAATGTTATTATTAACAAATTGATATTTTCTTATAATTAATTGATTACACCGCCCTCTATAGCAAATTCGACGCAACTGAGAGTTGTGGAGTTTGCGGTTAATTATAACCGCAAACTGCAAGCTCGAATCCCGCTACAACCAGAGTATTTCGTAGTTGTTATTGTGGTTTTATCTTCAACCTGACAGCGCAACGGCGGTCGCCAAGCCAGCTGGCGGGAGCCGTCGCACTCGCAGTACTCGGGCCCCAAGAGCCCCGCGGCCGGCAGCGCGCTGCTCGCCAACATTGAGAAGGCCGGCGCCGGCGCCCGACCGAGATACTTCGTGGCGAGGGACGAGGGGGACAACAGTGGGGCGCTGCCCTTCGCCCCCGCCACTGCGGCGAAATTTATGAAGATTAAACAGGTGAAACGTCCATTCAGTTTCAAGCTCAGGGCTTTTAACTAACATCGAAATGGTTGGTACTACGGCACTTGACTCATGACCAGGGGGATGCTATTTGGGCGTGTTTTTCGTTCCGACGAAACATAATATATGAAGAATATACATTCTAAACAAGTCGGTCAACTAGACAGTCAAACATTGTACGTTGCCTCAAGCAACATCGAGAAGGCGGCGGCATCCGACCGTGATACTGCGTGACGACGGACGAGAGTGCGCTAGTGGGGCGTTGCCCTTTACTTTCGCCACTACGTCTAGGTTTAATGAGGTTTAAACAAGTCAGTCAACCTATTAATCCACAGTTTTCGAGGCTTCTTTCACAATGTTTATGGCTGCGTTTCCACCAGAGATGTGCGAGGATGTATTTCCATACAAATGACACCTCGCTCGAGTCAATAGGTGTCCATCTCTGATGGAAACGCAGCCTTAGTCTAGGTTTGAACTTTTATAGGTTATTTCAGTGACACTGCATATTGATGATGGGCAGTAGCATTATCACGATTCAATATAAACTACTGCAATTGTCAATCTGCCTGCCCAGCCTGGCGATTATGAGCATTTGCCTCCTGATGCGTTCATACGTATAGTTAATACTACGACGTGTGATGTGTAAGTTACTTCAAGTTGTTACGTCATCAGCCTATCTCAGTCCACTGCTGGACGTAGGCCTCTCCTATTAACTATCCGTATAGTATAGACGCATTAGGAAGTAAATGCCCATAATCGCCTCGCTGGGTTGGCGATCACAGTAATGTGTAACCATTAAGATGACGCTGCTGCCCATCAATCTTCTAAAAAGAATGGTCAGTGACACTTCCATCCCTTAGTCGGCTCTTACGACACGGGAAGATTTGGGGCGGTAACAAATGTATTCTTACTGCCGTCACTTCCTCTACTTCCAGGAGGGGCACCAAGTAGTGGTGTTCGTGGCGCGAGAGTCGGCGGCGCGGTTCCTGGGCTGCGCCACGCTCGGCGACAGCGGGCTGGACTGGCTGTGCTCGCACCAGCTGCCGTACCACGCCGTCAGGTAATGTCAGGAGGGGCACCGAGTGGTGGTGTTCGTGGCGCGAGAGTCGGCGGCGCGGTTCCTGGGCTGCGCCACGCTCGGCGACAGCGGGCTGGACTGGCTGTGTGAGCACCAGCTGCCGTACCACGCCGTCAGGTAATGTCAGGAGGGGCACCGAGTGGTGGTGTTCGTGGCGCGAGAGTCGGCGGCGCGGTTCCTGGGCTGCGCCACGCTCGGCGACAGCGGGCTGGACTGGCTGTGCTCGCACCAGCTGCCGTACCACGCCGTCAGGTAATGTCAGGAGGGGCACCGAGTGGTGGTGTTCGTGGCGCGAGAGTCGGCGGCGCGGTTCCTGGGCTGCGCCACGCTCGGCGACAGCGGGCTGGACTGGCTGTGCGACCACCAGCTGCCGTACCACGCCGTCAGGTAATGTCAGGTTTGCAATAATTAAATTTAAACTTTCGTGAGACGTTATATATAACTATAAATATATTTAAACGGTTAAACTCATGTGTATTTAATCACTACGCGCGACATGATTGATATGACTGTGGCGCGTAATGACTATATATACGTGAGTTTAACCGTTTAATATTATACTTTCTCAAACATGCAATGAAATGTTCTCATTGTGTTCGTCATAATAGACTTTAAAGTATGACGTTGCAGGCGGATGACCTCGAGATAATAGTAAAGGATTTTCATACGAATTTAACGACCTAGGCCGCTAAGTAATATTTTTTTAAAACATGGCGTCGGTTTTCATGAATAGGCTAAACAGCTAAATTATGTTTTTTTTTATTGTCGTATTTTTTATTTAAAAAAAAAAAAAATAATAAAATAATAAAAACGTTTATTCATGAAAAAAATAACAGCTTGTTACAATCTTCACACCCTCCGCCAAACTGTAAGACAGTTTGTTGGCAGAAACAGTCTCCCTTACTTATACAATACTGTTATGTTATCTGTCTTGTTAACTATATCTTATATTTATTTATAAACTGTATTTTAATCTTTAATAACAATTAAGTTTAGCTTAAATTAATTTGAGTTTCCAACTGTTGCAACATATGCTTTTTTAATTTTGATTTAAATACATTTTTGCTAGAACTCTTTCTAATATCTAAAGGTATCTTGTTGTAGATACTAGGAACTAGGTAGGATCTGGTCCTCTTACCATAATAATTAACTACTCTAGGTACAACCATAACTTCATTGGCTAACTTTCTGCACAGAAGTGGATTACTGACATGGACTTTAAACTCATTTGGTTCATATTGTTCCACTGCAATCTGGAAAGATACCCTCTCATTGACCGGCAGCATGTTACATTTTAGAAATAACCTATTATAATCTTCTCTACACAATTGTTTTGACTTTTTATCTACTAAAGCTTTCATAAATCTAATCTGTAGGTATTTGATTTTGTCAAGATAAGTTTTAAATGTTCTACCATATGTGCTCAGTCCATAAGAAAGTATCGAGTCAGTGAGTGCATAATACACAGTATACAGAGTTGCTATATCAGTGAAAAACCTGAGATGGTGGAACTTCACAAGCACGGCTCTGAGTTTCTCGCACACCACCTCCACATGTGCATTCCATGTAAAGCGGGAGTCTATTGTCAGCCCCAGGTACTTGTATCCTTCCACCACCTCAAGCCTTTCACAGTGACAGGAGGATTGGACTCCACTATGTAGACAATCATAATCATGGCCAGTAATTATTGGAGCTCTTGTTATACATTTGTTATAGGGCGAATAGATGTGCATACATTTGGTTTTTGCAATATTGATTATGATACCATTATCATGCGCCCACCTAATGATATTGTTTAGATCATCCTGAATACAGTATTCTATTTCTTTAATATCTTTACTAGAGTATACTAAACAGGTGTCATCTGCATACATATAAGTTCGACAATGCTTAACCACATTACACATGCTATTTACGTGCATGATGTATCCTACGGGGCCGTACACAGAACCAGTGGGCACCCCACAGGTCACCCGCGCACTGCTGCCTGTCACGCCGCAAACGGCAGTCCTCAACGTCCGCTCAGACAGATAGGCCTGCAGCCACTTATTGACCGGGCCGCTGACTCCACACTCATCCATGGCGCACAGCAGCTGGTGGTGATCCAGTGTGTCAAAAGCTTTTTTGAAATCAATGTAGACCACCACCACCTGCTGCCTACCGTCAAGACTGCCGTTAACGTCGTCAGCAAACCGTGCTAGCGCTGTCGCTGTGCTGCGGCCT
This sequence comes from Thaumatotibia leucotreta, assembly GCA_025490895.1. Lineage (NCBI taxonomy): Eukaryota > Metazoa > Arthropoda > Insecta > Lepidoptera > Tortricidae > Thaumatotibia > Thaumatotibia leucotreta. The sequence continues at coordinate 109,713 of JALPQI010001541.1, forward strand.
CGTCGGAACCCATGCTGTGCATCATGTAATATATTATTTTTGTCCAAGAAACTACTTATTTGTTCTACTATGTATTTTTCTACTATTTTATTTATAACAGACAATATTGCTATTGGTCTATAATTTGTGTAATCAAAGTGAGAACCTTGCTTATAAATTGGCCTTATTAGTGCAGTTTTTAATTCTGATGGATATAAACTTTTCTGAATACACAAGTTGATAAACAGAGCAATAACTGGGCTTATTTTTAACTTAACAAATTTTATATCACGGGCGCGTATTCTGTCCTCACCAGGTGCTTTATCAATACTTAAACTGCTTATTATCTTATTTATATCAAAATGTGTGGCTTTCCTAAGTCGCATTGACAGTTGTGATTTATTTACATAATTTTCTCTGTTTAAAAACCTGTGGTTACAATTATGTTTTATGTCTAATATTTCCTGTGTAAATGTAGTCGAGAATGTATTACAAATGTTAAGTAAAGTTTCATTTTTTCCTAAATATTTCCCTATTACATCATCCAGACTGGTGCCAATCCTGCCCGTCCAGCTGTTAATTTTGTTCCATATTTTCTTTATGTCTCCTTTACATTGTAAAATTTCCTCCCTTCTGTGCTTATTTCTGGCAGTATTTATGCATTTATTCACCTTATTCCTATATTTATTATATTCTAGGCGCATATTCATGTCAAATGGTTTGCTTTTCCATCTGTGAAATAGTTTATCCCTGTATCTAATCATTAATTTCAGATTTTTATCTATCCATGGTTTAGAAACCCTCTTGTTAGATTTTGTATATTTAATCATTGAACTATCATAAATACTGCCAAAAACAGATTTAATTTTCTCATAAAGCAACAAAGGACAGTCAAATACCATTAGCTCATGCCATGGATACTCATCCAACTTCTTCTCAACACTATTATTACACAAGCGCACACTTTCACACTTTTTAAATCTATTACCCGCAACACTTTCACTATTGTCATATCTCACTCCAATTAGATAGTGGTCTGAGATCTTACAAGTTAGCAAAAAGGACGAAACACAAGGTGCAGCTACTCGGATCCATATGTGGTCTAGGCAAGAACGTGCAATCTTCTCATTGTACATTTCTTCACGCGTATAGTCTGTGATTGCACATTGAAGACCCATCTCACTCATAATGTCAACGTATCGCGCAGTGGTGCTATCCATTGTAGGATCCTTAAGGTCGATGTTCATGTCACCCAACACAATAACGTCGCACTGCGGCGGTATACTCTTCAACAGCTGTTGCATTTCACCAACAAACATATGCCTATTTGTGTGTGGAGGCCTATAGACTGCCACGATGTGAACGTCCGCACGACCTTGACCTTGTGCCAGCTGTCCGTGTATTATCTCGCAATCCACATATGCAGTATTCGTCACCGTAAAGTTGTACACTTTCTTCACAAACAAAAGTAGCCCACCGCCCCTCTTCTCCTCTCTCGTATAGGCATAAGAGTTATATCCATCCAATTGGAATAACGGGAGCTCAATAGATTTAATGTTTATTTCCGATAATATAATTATATCACAATTATCATGACAGTCTTCGAGTAGTACCATTAATTCATTATGATGTTTTCTCAGTGAGCGTATGTTTAAGTGAATTACTGTGAGATCTGTATTATTTTGATTTACATTGTTGCACCATGAATCTAAACTTACGTACTTAGTGTATTCAATATTGGACTGGATTGATTGAAGTTTGTCGTTGAATTTTAATGAGATTATTCAAACACCATAACTTTACAAAGCCCATGTATAAGCTGTGAGAATCTACCAACTAGGTATTATTATTGACAGCAGCAGCTCTGACGTTTGCCAAATCTTCTTCTGTTCGAATTACCGTAATTTTTTTATTGTTCGGATCGTCTCTTCGCAATAATATTTTGTTGTCTTGCACCCAAACGTATTTAAATGGATCAGGTTTAAGCTCACTCTTGACACGCCATAGGAGTTGTTTTGTATAAGTCGTGAGGTCCTCATTAATGTAAATATGGGTGGAATCTCCCTTTTGGCCATAGATATCTGCGTTAGTTATCTTCGTCTTCCTTTTAGCCATCCATTGGTCACGCGCCATTCGCGTATTCAGAGAAACGATGAGCGAGCGAGGGCGAGGGGCACGCGGGCGGGAGGATGGTTCGCCGCCCCCGGCGCTGCGGTCCACGCCGGCGGCGCCGGACGGCCTATCTTCACCAACTCTCTTCACGTCACGAATATCATTTGGCTCCAAACCCAGTTTCATGGCTATATTTTTCGCTGTTCCGATCACATCTTCTTCCTTCGTCCATTGCACTCCATATAATTCAACATTATTTTCCTTTTCTTTCGATTCTAACCTTGCAATCCTTTCTTCCAGTGCTTTATTTCGCGTTTCCAAGTGTGTATTTTTATTTTCTAATGCTTTTATTTTATTCTCGGCTTTTCCCTTAAACTCAAACAATCCTTGATACTGTTCAGAGTAAAACTTAACGTCGTCCTTTAGATTATCTATTTTACTCTGCAACGTGTACAGTATTTCCAACTTTCTATTAACCTGCTCAAGGACACTCTCAGCCGTATCATTTTTTTCCATCGTAATTTTTGGTGTTTTCTCGGAATTCACACAAGACTCACACACATCTTTTTTTTGCATTCTTCCCGGCACACTTTTTATGAAACACTTGATCACATTGTCTACAGTTCACTAGTTCATCTGGCTTATTTGTTGATATGAATTGCTTGCACTTTTTACATTGCGCCATCTTGAAAGCTAACACAATAGCCCTCGCGCACAGATAACACTCAAACGTCCGTACGCGGGGAGCGCGCGCGCAGAGTGATTTCATTACATATGTTTGAGAAAAGCACTATACATGCCTCGCCGTGAAATGGGTTTACCGGTTTCGTATCACTATCCGTCCATACCTACTCAGCCGATAAGCCCATCTTTCCCGGTGTCTGCAGTAATGTACTATCATGTCCGGAGGAATACATTCACTCAGTAGAATATTTATGATGGGAAGCAGCGTTATTATCGGATGCACTACTGCATACACCCAGCTCGCCCACAGTTATAGTAGAAGCCTACGTTACGGCAGTGCACTCTCATAATGCTCTCTCATGCTATGCTGATGATGTGATGTGTCAACAGACACGTGTGCAACTCGCTGGCGGGCAACAGCCGCGTCGTGTGTTCTGCAGACGGCGCGGAACTGTGCGCGGGCTCGGCGCGCGCGCTGCACGCCGCGTTGCGCGCGCGTCGCCGTCCCACGCACCCGTCCCACGCGTCCCACGCGTCCCACACGCCCCACGCGTCCCACGCGGCCCACACGCCGCACCCGCAGTCGCAGCCGCGCCCGCACAAGCATACCCAGTAAAACGGACAGCTGAGCTATTTGTCTATTGCCCTGATGCGACGGGGAAGTCGTCGAAGGATTACGCACGTGTTGGCACAAAAAATGATAGGGTGTTCGGGTTATTCCGAATATTGTAAAACCGTCGAATAATCCAACGCAAAAAAGGTAGGTGAATCAACCTTTTTCTTTCTGTTATTACCATGGTTACGGTCTCCTGAGTGACGCTGGGTTTTATCCTAAATTATGTTACTTAAATTATACAAACATGCATTATTCTGGTGTTCCTTAATGGGCCACCTACTAACATGCATGTTTTCATAATTTAAGTAACATAATTTTGCATAAAACCAAGGCGTTACTCAGGAGACCGAAACCATGGCAATAACCAACCAAAAATATACACCCTCGTAATAACATGAGTAAATTTCCGTAATTATTATTTTTTCCTGAAATTATCTGATATTGGGAATTATCCGAATACACCATACTCATTGATTGAGCGGCCAAAATGTATGTCCAATAACTTCGGCCGCCATTTACGATATTGTATATGACTATGAAGTCACAAACAAACGTCTAATGTCAGGTCGACGCAAAGTAGGACAAGCAAATACATGTGTTTATGTGTGAATTAAAATGTCCACTAGTGCAAATTAGAAACGACACACGCACTATGAAAAATATGTCAGTAGATAAGTCTATTTGATTGATATTGAAAATTGATCGAATCGCAAATGTTTAGCTCCAACCTTTTAAGATCTAATTCGTCGTATGATGTTCAAATTTCAAACTAAAAGATTCAAAATATTTAATGTAAGTATCGATAAATGCAATTTCTCTAACATAAAATCTTTAGACTGATTCTATGTGTAAAATTTTATGAATTAATAAATAACTTTAAAGTAAAATGTCCTTAAATATTTCTAGTTATTTTTTATATTGAATGAAAATGGACAATGAGGTGAGTTTATAAAATCTTTATTGTTATTGAACCTTGGGCCTTTCTTTAATATCACTTTGAACATGGCTAACGTATTTTTCCTATTTATTGTAACTTCAAAATCCGCTAATTTCAAGGATTTGTCTCTAATGACACATGGACTGACAAAGACTAATACTCGAAATTTGCTAATTTCGAAGTTCGCAGTGGGATGATAATCTCGTCGTAATCTATAAATGTGTCTCAGTAGATTATATAAAAAGTCATGGTGTGTTATTGATTCTTATATACGACATCTTCATTTTGTTACGTATCGTTAAAATTAGATTGGTTCTGTGGTTATAACTAAAAATCGAACGAATTGGCTTTTCCATGTCGTCGGCGCATGTTGTGATATAAATGATCGTATTTTAAATTTGTGGCACCACAGAAGTAAGGACGACCCTTTTAACCCTTATCAATTTACCGTAACATTTTAATATGTATTGATAAAACACTGTTGCATTTAGTTTATTTTTTTATTCTAGGTAAGCGCATTATGACATTATGGGGTGGTTTTGTTTGTGATATTTTTCTCTAAGTTCACTATCAAATTGGCTATAGAGTTAATGAAAAAATTGTGAATATTGCAACGCCTCTTATTTGTTATGGCAATGTGAGAAGCTAGAGTCTGTTATGTGTGTATTCAAAGAACCGTGAACAACCAATGTCCCGTGACTTAATTCGGTCAGTGAACCACATTTTGTGTCTATGGTATCATTGACTGAATGGTAGATGATTTTAACCTTTTCGCCGCCACTGACTTGATATCAAGTCACGAAATTCAAAACAAAAGTTTCCAGTTAAGTAGGTACGCTATTTATACAGGGTGATTCATGAGTCATGAGCAGGAGTGAACAGCTAGGCTACTACGGACGGTCATGCCGACCGACTTTCACTACGGCGACAACCAAGAAATCACCAAAAAAACCTCTTAATTATGAGTTAATTGATCCTTAATTGATAGTTAAGTATGAATTAACTCATAATTAAGAGATTTTTTATGCAATTTCTTGGTTGTCTCCGAAGTAAAAGTTGCTCAGCGTGACCGTCCCTAGTACCCTGTTGACTCCTGCTCATGACTTAAGAATCACCCTGTATTTTAACGTGGCGATGGCGGCGAGAAGGTTAAAAGATAGTTTAAGAGTAAAACACTACGATTTTTCATGTTGATATCGTTGTGCAAAGTATTATTGTGTTGAAAAGTACTTTACATAGTTTATGTGTAGTTTTGAATGGCATGCTAAATAACTATTTTAAGTTTTATGAACTCAAGTTTTAGATCGGGGTGGTTTCGTTGGACAATAACATATTTTTATGTAATGAACAGAAGAAATAACATGAAAGGTTAATATACCCGATTTCTCCCCAGTAGTGTGTGACTAATACATGTAGGCTGTGATATTATTCTTATATCCAGTTACGTAAGGTGTCTCATTCTTGACATTGGACCTTCGGATTTGTCTCTCTCTCTAATGACGCCTTCGTTTGAGTGACAGAGAAAAATTCTCGAAATTTCCGAATTTCGACTTTCGCGGTACTAGGCGCTACTAATCGTGACACTAACGTTGATGTTTATGCAACTAGTTGTTAATTACTGCAAAAATGGATCTTTGCATTTTATAATAACGCATGCAATGAAAAAGTTTTATCATAATTCCATATTAGCCAGTCTGGCGCACAGTCTAAATGTTTACGTGTTTAAAACTATATTTATTACTACAGAGCAGTTTTTATAACTGTTGGTTTGATTTCTAATAAAATTGTTGCAGCCTTGTCTTTTTGTTTCATTTATTGTATTTTTTCCATTGTATTTCTAAGTATTATCATTTATTTTTATCACAAATTGTGGTTGGAAACAGTGATTAAAATACCAATTTTTTTTTCTTAAGGCCACTGTACAGTATTTTTTACATTATTCCGAAATGATTTTGAACTTTAACTAATGAATCGAAAGTCCTAAATTGTCAAATAGTCAAATACTACCCAGGAGAATAAAACTAAGATTTTAATCAGGTTAATAAAACAGTTGTTTATATCTGAAAATTTAATCTTAAATTATAATACAAAACGCGATACTTATCAACTCAACACATTCATAAGAGACGACATTGTAGTCAAACCGCAGACGTCGTCGAACTTCCACAGAAACGGTCCCGCGTTTCTACCAACTCAAGTCAGACATTTTGTCTTATTCTATGGCCCGAGTGTCTGGTGTCCATGTTAACCTTTTCGAAGCCACAAAATTTCTTGAACTTGGCGGTTTATATTACTCTGTGGACTTATATATCGATCTTTGGCGTTTAACCGTTTCAGCGCGGATGACACGCCAGGCGTGTCATGAATGTTTTTAACGAATGGCGTATGACATCATATTCTATGGCGTAACGCACACTTGGCGTATCATGAAAAAATTGTTCGCCGCCATAGATAAAAGTTTTTGAAAATGGATCACGCAACGAATCGGTTAACCTGCAGTGCCAATATAGCAGTCGTTGGGGACCAAAAGTTTAAACAAATTCAAACGTATGCCCGCCGTCCACCTTGGACGCTCGACGCTCGCCACTCAGGCTTTAGCCTTACACTTATAGAAATTTTCATCTATACGGCCCTCTGGTTCAGTTGGCACATCAGTGCAGTATGACTTGCTTCTCGATCTTGTCCTGCTGTTCGCGCGACTGCAGTTGCTGCAGCGTGAGTAGCGACACGCCGAGCTGGTCCTCTCGAGTGAAGGGCTGCGCCATCTGACGGAGCCATCGCTTGCAGATCTGGATTAAAACAGGGTTATGAGGTAGGTTTCTACATATGAAGCATGACTTTCATATTGATAAAAAATGGTTCGAGAGAGAGTGATGCTGAGCAAGATCCACCTCATTTCCCGAAATATTTTTGTATGAAAAGCTCCTTTTTGTTACCAAAAAGTTGTAGGAATGTGGTAATAAAAATCCATGCAAACTTCCAAGACGTACAACATTTTTGAGTATTGATCAGGGTCGCGTTTTATAAAGTTACAATTTACAATTTCGCTGTTTGCCTCTCTTTCTAGCCAATATGTGCGTGCGTTAGAGAGGCAAACAGCGAAATTGTAAATTGTAACTTTATAAAACGCGACCCTGGTATGGGATTACAATGGTAACGTGACCAAGATAATAATAATGAAGCATCCGATAGAGAAAATAGGGGGTTACAATTTGGTACAGTGTTCACGATTATGACAATGAAACGTTTGGTGACGAAGGCATGATGTTACAATTTAGTGACGCGACCATGATATATCGGATAAGGAAGCTAGTGTTTGCAATTTTATCAAATATTAACACAATTTGGTGCCGTGACCATGATAATGGAGTAGTTAAGTTACCATTGATCACAGCGCATGATTTGGCGCAAATGCCAACTATCAATTCATAAACATAATGTCGAGCTGTGTCAATGTCCAATACAAAATAATCCCGATTTAGGATACTGGATGTGTGCTTAGCCAAGTTGCCAATCGCTAACGCGCAGTAGCGTATCGTGCGTATCTCTGTCACTCTTTCTAATTAGTGCGACAAAGATAGTTAGTTGCCTACCGTTCACGATTGACGATTGAGCGTTAGCGATTGGCAACTTGGCTAAACCCCATATTTTGTCTTTAAAAAAAATGTGTCGTTTTAAGTCATACGAACCTGTACCGCCTCTTCAGTGCTCAAGTTGCAGAGTGAATCCTTGAGATGCTCCTGTATCCATCGCGGCAGCTTGGTGCGTTTGTCAGCGCGGCTGAACCGCTTGTCGGCGAACACCATGATACCGTAGTCTGTCTTACCGCTGCCGACAATAACGTTACCGTTAGATATAAGTGTTAGACAAACTTTGAACTTTCCTTTGAATGAAAAACGAATAAACACGTTCGGATCCGGTAGCACGTCTGTGATCCGCAAAATCTTACTCCTATGCCAATGACACACATACGTGATCAAAATGACCCGTATTCATGTGCCACTAGCATAAATCAAGTCCTTACTCCTATGCTAGTAGCATAGAAATACTATCATGACACAGATGTTGTGTCGGCGGTATAAGAGTTAAATTTTTTTCGACCACAGAAGATGCGTGGCACTCGCATAGGAGTTCCATGAGATAATTTAGATCGGCATAGTATTAGCACCGAGTGACACAATCCCTCACTTCCCTAAGGCGAGCGTGTTAACGAATTAAAATCTTATCTATCACAGGTTGTCCTGTGAACACTCGAACCAACTACATTTAGACGTTGCTTTCAAAAGACTGTTAAATAATTCAAGAATACTTAATGGAACAGAGCAAACCCAGTATCTCTGTTTTTTTTAATCTATCTTAACAGGCTAGAGTACAAGATATATGCACAACATAATTATGTGTGCATACATCTTGTACAACATGGGTAGTGAAAAACTTACCGAAGTGCTCGACCGACGCACTGCGCCGCGTGTCTCATCGCGTCAAATGTTAAGAAATCGTTTTCTCGGATCTGAAAAACGTAGGATATTATAACAATAGAATAAGCCAGATACCATTTCACTTTACACATTTTTTTCCAAAGGTAGGCTTGTATGTACTATTTGTGTTTAAATCATATAATTTGACTAAATTCCCGTGTATGTCTCAGAGCACTTACAAAACAAGCAAGACTGAATAACAAATGCGTCCGTGCAAATGGAAAGGTACATTGTCACGACTCTTAAAAGGGCCGTGTGGTGACGTCAGTAAGAATACATTTGTCACCACCCCAACTCCTGAGGGTGTCGCAAGATTCAACTAAGGGATTGAAGTGTCACTGATCATTATTTGATAAAAGATTGATGATGGGCAGCAGCGTCATCATAGAGGACACATTACTGCGATCGCCAATCCGCGTGGCGATTATGGGCATTTACCTCCTAATGCGTCCATACGCATAGTTAAAAGGACTACGTCCTGCAATGGACTATCATAGGCTGATGATGTATGTTCTTTAATACAGTCCATTTTAAACACCGTAGTAAACACAAGGTACATTTCCGTATGCACTGACACGAAAATTGAATTAAATCAAAAGAATGAAGTAAAATGCAACAAGTGTGACCTGGAACTGGTCGCGCAGGTACTCGAGCCGCGCCTTGAGGATGCGGCTCTGCGTGAACACGTACGGGATGCCGAACATCAGCACGGCGCGGCCCAGGTGGTGGTCGAAGTCCACTCCTTCCGACACCTGCAATACACATTTTAGTGCAGGTTGCATCTAGCGTTGAAAATTTCCGGATTAAATCCAGTTTCTTTCGAAACAACTAGTTTTTTTCCGGATTTTTTAGAAAAAATCAATCAAAAAAAAAGGTTTAGAGTTCATTTTCCACTAGAGTTGAAAATTAACTCACCAATGTGACTTAGGTCTAATTGTCACTTATACCAGGAGAACGCGAGAAAAAGTCGCACAGAGGAAAAGTCAATTGATATAGACGGAAAGGAATTATAGTGACAGTGACATTGACTACTTCTGTAAAAACCCGAAAAAAACTGAAAAAAACTAAATTTTCATACATTCCCGAAAAACATTTGATTTTTTCTGACATTTTCACCGCTAGTTGCACCACACCGTCTTGTCATTCTACGGCTACATACATCGCGATTGAGCGTTTTCGTCATTTATTCTGCCACCAGGCGGCGCTATGTAGGCATGAGGTCCGAGTAGTAAGATTCATACTATTGAAAGTACTGAATATAAAATATCGAAATCCTATTGTATTTGGAAGTTTATTGATATTGTAATGGATTACAACTAGTAAATGGTCGCCGAACTGAAGTTTGAGCTCTAAAACAGGGACGCGAAGTCACTGGTGCTAAAGAAAATTAAGAACCTAAAAATATGTTACCTGACCGCCCCATAGTGGCAGAAACAGTATCAAAAACTCTCATTAATGTGGAAATACTTCGTCTTTGCCCTACGGCGAATATGCATGACCACACTGCTGTAGAGAACAATGCCGCTGAGTCTGTCGCAGGAAAAACATTTACTAGTATCGTATCAAGTGAGGCCGTGCAAGCGAAATACATTGCAATAAAAGCCTTCGATACCCGCAAACTTACCGAGACCGGAGCGAAGGCACTTCGGCTTCGGGCGAAGTATTTACGAATATATAAATAATAAATATCTTGGGACATCTTACACAAATCGACCTAGGCCCACGGTAAACTGAATTAAGGCTTGTGATGTGGGGTACCAGGTGACGATATTCATAATAGATAGATACATACATAGTACATATAGATCACGACAAAGACCGAGGAACAAATATGTGTGATAAATAATGCCAGGATTCGAACCCGGAACCTCCCGCTTCGTAGGCAGTGTCACTACCAACTAGGTGACACTTTCATTTTTAGTGTGAAACTCGACACATTTTTTCCAATGCAATGCTCCTTATTTTTAGATCAATACTCGTAAATTACTTTATTACACTTCGAATTAGTGCGAGTAAGAATGTTGCTGCACTCTATAACTGCATTAATTAACATAATAAGACTTATTAAGAATTTTTATTTTTAAGGTGTATTGGATGGTTACCTTGCCTCTCGCGACTGATAACAGCACGGCTCCTCGACCGCTCTCGCAGGCCTGAACACAAAACAATACATTTCAACATTGTGATCAACACATTATGATGAATAACTTTGCGAAAATCCAAATGATACAAACTATTACTATCATCGTAAAATGTACTAAACTAATACTAATACTAAATTTACTATAAACTAATTATTACTAAGTAATACTGTGATTTTTTTTCCTTCTATAGTTTCAAACTCTTACCTTTATGTAATTAATGAGAGCAAAACTTGTTTCGGCCGAGTCTTGTGTTTCGATAAAAAGCAGCTTATGCCTTTGTAAATTCGCCACAACTCCTGTGAAATTAAAATCATTTGAAGAACGAATTTATAAAATAGGTGACTATTAACCAACGTAAAAGTATTGCAGCACTAGAAGAGATAGATGGTGATACAAATAGTCGTACTTTACTTTAATACTTTTGGAAAAACAAAAAATGTTCGGTTTATTATTTTTCTAGCAGTTCTTGACAGTTATAGATTAATCCTTATTAATATTCGGGTATCGCCCGCAGACCACGAACCCTGTAGTGTTCGAAACGTCGGGATGAAGTTAAATTCAATTAATATACGCGAGTTTATCCGTTTTCCATAGTTTTATTTCATGAGGGTAAGACTCACACATTTTGTCGATAGACTTAACGTCATATATATAAGGCTCATTTCTAAACTGTCAAATGTTGATTCTTAGAAATCGGCAACTATAGTACTTACCTTGATCATACCAGGCGCCAACCACGCTCTCTAGATACAGGTACGATGTGAAAAAGCATACCACTCCGTCCGGCACGTTGGCTGCTATCTAGAATGCATTTTATAGAATATGATTATTTAGTACGAAATTACAAACAAAATATTTAGGGGTCTACAACTTAACGTTAATCGATAATGCTACTTTTAGAATATCAACTGCTGTAGGCTTAATGACGGTAACGCGTCTAATCGTTTGTCGTCGTTGCTGTCATATCCTAACAAGTATGCAATTGCAAGTGCGAAAGTGGCGGGTAGCACGATAAATTAATAAAAAGGGACCATCATAACATAAGCCATAGGGCAAGGATCCAAAGGGCGGGTCACATACAATGAATAGAATAGAATATCATTTATTTCAGTATAAGTAGGCATATACACAGTTTTATAGTTTATACTCGTACAATACGTACAAATGAAACCTTACAACTAACATGTATACCATGGTTACACTGAAAAAGGTGAACACTCAGCATAATGGATTCCAGCTATAATTTTAAAGATGCAGCTCATACTTTATCTCATCTCACGCGAAGTTTTTTTCAATTAGCGCGAAGATAACTAAACCAAATATTTATGCCTCTAGGCGCCCCTTCGTATTTCTTATGTTAAGGTAGCGTTCAAGTATTACGTAACGAAATTTTTGAAGATTATTGACCCCCCCTCCCTCCCCTGTAACGCACTGTAACGTTCTTCTGTACCCTATTGTAACGCTCTAAGCGTTACGTAACACTCAAATGACCATTTTTAGGGTTCCGTAGCCAAAATGGCAAAAACGGAACCCTTATAGATTCGTCATGTCCGTCTGTCCGTCTGTCCGTCTGTCACAGCCGATTTACTCGGAAACTATAAATGCTACAGTAACGAAATTTGGTAAGAAAATGTGTTGTATGAACCGCTACAGGATTATGATACTAAATTGTAAAAAAAACCATTGGGGTGGGGGCCCTCCATACATGTAACTGAGGGATAGAAAAAAAATTTTAGTTGTATATAAGCGTGTGGGGTATTAATAGAAAGGTCTTTGAAAATGATATCAAGGTTTATAAATCTCATTTTTATTTAAGCAAATCGTTTTCGAGATATCAGCTCTCAAAGTCTGAAAAATGTGTCCCCCCCCCTCTATTTTTTAAACTACGCGATATAAAATTCTAAAAAAAATATATGTTATGCACATTAATAAACTCTATCAACGATTTTTGGTTTGATTCAATTATCTCCTATAGTTTTTGAGGTAGGTTGATTTAACTGTATTTTTTTAATAATAAATTGATAATGGTACGGAACCCTTTGCGCGCGAGTCCGACTCGCACTTGGCCGGTTTTTTACCCTGAAGTCGCAAAAAGTTATGTTATAGTTTTTATCCTTGGTATAGTTTTAATTGCCTTTGCTGTAATCGGATTCCCCGTGAAGAGTAACTGAAAAGGGTTGCCAATTTGGGAGGTTTGATTCCCTAGTTTTTTTGCTTAAAAAAAACAATGTTACGTAAGGAAGCCCCCTCCCGCCCCTGTTACGCAGCGTAACGTTTTACGAGACACCCCTCCCCAAAATCGCGTTACGTAATACTTGAACGCCCCCTAAGCTTAAGAATCCCTGTGTTAGCATATATACTTGTTGTTTCAGAGAAGCACTCACCTCTACAAGTAGCTGCCCGTAATTTCGAATGACTGCGACGTCTTCTCGCGTCTCGTATTTCGACGATATCGTCACCTGATCACTGCCTTTTGATACTATCTGAAAATAGTCACGTATGTATTATCACGTTTTTAGTTAACATATCAGGAACAGGATCCCACCCCGGGCGATTTTGGTGAACTCGGTAATTGTGAACTTCAGATTCAAGATTTTAAGTTAGTGATAAAACCAAGATTGTTCTGAAAGTGCGTGATTATGAAATAATTCAAGTTACCAGGTTTGTATACCTCTTTTTTTGTACTTTCAACTGAAAAATGGTATATACTAATTTCAACGCACAATTCCGCTGAGCCCTGAAAGAATCGATGAATTTAATGTGAATTGAAGAATACAATTACCATGGGGAGTATGCAGGGCCGCGCCAGCGTCATGGTGAAGGAGCTCATGATGACGGGGTTGAAATCCAGGATCTTCGGGTACATGTCCAGTGGGGACAGCGTGCCTGCACAAACATCGCTAAATAAAAATTTTATTCCAAAAATGTATCAAACGGTGGTGAATGTAAATTTCAATAAAATCACACTCGGTAAGACACTCGGCTGGACTTTTCAAATAATAATACACTTAACAGCTAGCATGTATAAAAAAAACTAAAACATAACATAAAAATTAGTCTAAAATCTTTATTTGCTTTTCAGGCATTGGTGGCCACTCACCTGTAACTGAGGAATGTCTTGTCAAAAGGGCTTATTTCCAGTTGTAACTTTTTTTGGGAAATTGAGAAAAACTTAAATCTACGGTTTTCATTTCGATATTCTTTTTGTGTTTTTGATATAGTACTTAAGTGAGTTGATATAAATGTTATGCCTCAAAATATATTGCTTTATCAACTTAATTATTAAGTTAAAATACCATACATTTTCAGAATGAAGCCCTTTTGATGCGAAACGTTTAGAATTAAGCCGTTTTGTTCTTGGTCTTGTAAGCTTATCCAATAATACACAAGCTGTTTTTCAAGGTAATTTTACAAATCCTTCATTTCTACAAAAAGTACTTAATAATAAGTTATTATACTTATTATACACTTCTAAAAGCTCGTATCATTTTCTTAGTATAAGGGAGAAATAGGCTCTTTTGATACGGGCTTTGATATTTTAAAATTTTGGAGGACAAGAAGAGGCTTATTATTAGAACGTGAAATTTAAAACATACATGTATTTCTCTACTTTTAGCAAAACTACATTCATTGTTAAAAAAGTTGAAAGTGGAAATAAGTCCTTTTGAAAAGACACTCCTCAACTGTGATTACCAGCTGACACTCTTTATTTTACAAGGTAATAAAACAACCAAATTTTTTTATATGAGTGGCTGATCGAGCACTTAATTTTGCATGATATTGATATAATGGTACAAGAACTCAAAATAAAATACACAATAACATACAGAACAAATTACCTGATGTAATTATGACGCTTTGAAACCTGGCGAACACCGGTCGCATAGCTATTGACGAGTCCATACAACTGAAACAAACATTTTGTATTTTGAACGAATCATTCACGTCACTCAGTTTAAATCATGTTGTAAGAAAAAACTATAACAGTTCTTTCTACAATGGCCCCATTAATGGCATAATACCTCTATCTGTCTGCATTTCTGTATAATATATCTGTGTCTATTTTTAATGAGTAATGAATGAGATAAGGGAGGCGCTAAATCAGAGGACTTTAGTCTGGTTTTTATATGAAAAATGTACTTACGAGAAATGTAGTATAGGATTGGACACAGTAGGCGTCTTGTCATCAAACGGCTCTATGATGACCACGAAGCCCTTAGTGTATGTAGAGACCAGTGTAGCCAGGTGTGCCACTAGGGTCAGCGCTCCTAGTGTGCCCGGGTCTGGTATTTCTAGTGTGCGCATGAGTGATGATAGTCTGGAGGCACAGAAGCGGAGGGGCTTGCGCTCTATGCAAACGCGGGCGGCGACGTCTTTTAGGAAACCTGATAAAGGAAAACGCAAATGCAATTGGGTCATAAATACGAGTATTTCATCAAAGTAGCTAGAAAGCCTCTTTGTTCCTTGAAAACAGTTAGCAAAATTGCCTTTGTCATTTTAATCTTAAAACAGTTTGTTACTATTATTTTTTAAATTATTTGACAGGCTTGACGGTGAAAAAAATTCTAAACTTGAAAATGTTGAACTGTAGAAGTATTTTGAACGTTATCTGCGAGGCAGTGTATCAAATCTGTCTAAGAGCATCAATGAGAGGAGCGACGAATATCAACACATGAGGATGAGGAATTACACGACTCGGATAGGTTAGGTTAGAATGTTATTTTTTTTAGCAACCTAGAAAGTACTCAGCTCAGTAACACAGTAAGTAACGTACAGAATATTACTACTATCTTGATTATATTGAGAGTTTGTAATTATTCCTTCTCTGTTATTTATACTAAAACAAACTATGCCGATACTTTTTATGCCTCATCATAAATAGGAGCATCGAAATTATCATCATCATCATCATCATATCAGCCGAAAGACGTCCACTGCTGAACATAGGCCTCCCCCAAAGATTGCCACAATAACCGGTCCTGCGCCACCCGCATCCAGCGGACTCCTGCGACCTTCACCAGGTCATCAGTCCACCTTGTCGAAATTATGCTCGAATAATATTCGACAACTCGAAATCTGCCACAACGAAATATGCTAAAGTTGAGTATGTTTCTGCACAAAGCCCATTAGACTACATAGTTCATGTCATATAGAATTATTCATAAAATAATTATGCCACAACAGGGTGAACCGAATACAACAAATAAAAAAATCATCCCTTCTTCACCAGTTGGGGAGGTATCCGAAAAAAAAATGTTTTTCTTGTTTTTATTCTACCACTTTGTCGGCATGATTAATATACTGTATACCTGTAACAAATTGCTAATTTTTAGTACTAACGGCCACTGAGCTATGCTGCGGATAGACAGACAGACGACCATGGCGAAACTATAAGGGTTTACTACGGAACCCTAAAAATGGGAGTAATTGTACAATTCTACTAAAAAGTATCAAAAAGTAAGACCTGAGCTGCCGTGTGTTACGATTTGAACATGTGATACTGTTACGCACTCCAAAATGTCGACTGGCTCCCCATCACGCAAGCGACTACGGTGGATGATGCTGTAAGTAGTTTCACGTCCATTGTCACCAAAGCTATAGCCGAAAATTCTAGAAACGCTGAAATAAGTCACGCTAAATTCTGCATTCAACCTTGGATGACCCCAGGGCTTATAAGATGTTCCAAACAGCGAGATAAGCTACACCTTACTTCGAGACAATCCCCCTCCGATGATACTAAAAAACTAATATATACACGATACCGAAACTTTTATAGAACCCTTCTAAGAAACCTCAAAGCCGAACATGAAAAACGTGAACTAATTGCTAATCAAAAAAATCCCAAAAAAATATGGAAAACGATTAACAAAATAGCACACCGTAAACACTCAACAAACAATGCGCAAATATTAACAAAACTTAAAAATAATGAAAAGGATTCCTTAAATGAGTGCAATGAGTATTTCTCTGCAGTTGGTCAAAACCTGGCCAGCACAATACTGGATCAGGAAAATGAAACTCAGGACACTCTAGCAGATAAAGTCGATATAAACCGTTCCATATTAAACTCTATATACATCAATCCTACAGATAAGTATGAAGTCCTCGAACTCATCAAAAAATTAGACCCAGACAGTTCACCAGGCCTCGACAACCTAAACAATAAGATTTTGAAAGCGATTGGTCCCTCAGTTGCGGAACCACTTGCTATGATCTTTAACCAAAGCATTGAAAGTGGCATCTTTCCCAAAGCGTGGAAAGTGGCAGCTGTCGTTCCGATCCATAAAGGTAAAGAAAAAACTGAACCTAGTAATTATCGACCAATTTCTCTTCTTGGCTCACTTTCAAAACTTCTAGAACGTATTATAAATAAAAGACTAGTAGCATACCTGGAATCTAACTCTCTTCTATCAAATCACCAGTTTGGCTTTCGTAAGGGAGTATCAACGGAAGAAGCAGTTAACCTTCTCACAAAGACTATCGCGTTACACTTAGATGAGGGACGGGCCTGTGTCGGCGTCTTTTTGGATCTTGCAAAAGCGTTTCACACAGTCTCCGTCCCCATCCTACTCAGAAAACTGGAAGCTTATGGAGTTCGTGGAACCACATTAAAATGGTTTGCCAGTTATCTGACGGATAGATGTCAATGTGTCAAAGTTGGCGAACATCGGAGTGACCTGAGACACAGAATATATAAAGTACAGAAGCTTCACTGCTTTGATGTTCACAAATGCCGGCTTTTTATGTACCTACACAATTATTATTACCAAACAAAACGGCGCGCGAGGCGACGCGAGCAGCTGAAATGGGCCGTATTGCGTGACTGAAAGGTCGCTTATAAGCCGCACGCCGTCGAAAACAGGGTTGTCAATTATTGAAAACTAATAAAATAACGAACGGCGCTATGAGGCGTCTGACAAATACATTACTGCAATGATATCTACGGCGTTAATAGCATTCGTCTTGATTCAACAATTTAGTTCATGCGTGATTACTTATAGAATTTACCTACGCATTTCATACACGTGATTCAAAAATATTTGTCTCAACTCGGTCGGCACCTTCTTTGTGCTTCGGCCGCGCGTGCCCGGGCGCCATTGTTTGAGGTGTGAGTGAGATAGCAACACGACTTCGCTAACTTTAGGTGAATATCCATCCGAATAATCCTGATAATAACACGAACATTCTAAAAATATCTGTAGACAGTATGTGAGGTGTGCAGAAATTAATATATCTGCTTAATGCATTTAAAAATAAAGAATTACGTTAGGTACCTACGCATTCATTACAAAAGCAGCATAAATAAGTAATGGTTTAATCACAATCGTAAGGCAGACGTAACACGGCATTTTCTCTTATATGTACCAGTGTAGGTACCTATTTGATATTATGGGAATAAAGTCAGACAACCAAATAATATGTTAGGAAAAAAGGCGCGAAATTCATTAAAAGTATGAGAGAACGAAGTTTTTTACATTATTTAAATGTGCTGCTTTTTTACTGACAAATTTGACCGAAAATAAACCGTTTTGTCTGTAATTGACTTGCGTTTCTTATAATTTAATTTACTACGAATGTAGA